>WNNJ02000601.1:0-259870 GCA_012934845.2 Pomphorhynchus laevis | reverse complement strand
ATATTATATTTAATTTATAACATATTATCTCTGATTATCTCCTGATTATCTCTAATCCCAATTTTTAATTTTAAATTTGTACTTGACATATATATAAACCCCAAAAATTTTTCGAATGGATAATAAACAAAATGCTTTGTATTAGAATAAGGTTCAATAAGTTCACAGTTAAAAATTGCATAATTTGTTAGTGGAGAGAGTTATGTAAAATATTTATTTAATCGAATTTTCAATGGCCTATCATCTTCAGGAGTAAATGTTACAAAAAATATTTTTACAATTTGCTTTGACAATAAACAATAAGCTTTGTATTAGAATAAAATTCACTAAATAATCAAATTTCATCAAAGGAAATGCGTCATAAGCATGTATGTGCCTCCGCTGATATGTTGAATGGAAAAATAAGAGTGGAAACCTGATAGCATAACAGTCTTTCATGATTACCTCTAATCCTTATTAAGATACATCGTATGTTATTTATTAGTCAATGCATAAAAATTGATTTTATTTAGAATTTTAATTTTTTATTTTAATTTAACTTTATATAAAATAGTAAAATATATAAATCAACACAATAATATAAAGAATAAATTTAAACTCTTAAGTGGCAAATTTTTATGGATGGATAGCAAATAATATATTTTGTATTAGAATAGGATTTTAGATAAGCAAATTTCATCAAAGTAAATACGCTATGAGCACGTGTTCGGCTTCGCTGCTGTGTCGATAAATACGTGCCGGAACTCGATTACGTAGAAGTTCCTCCAGATACCCTCTATTCAATATTATGTTATAATAATGTTATTTATTATGTTATTTATTAGTTAATTCATAAACTATTTCATTTAAATTATAATTTCCAAATTTTATCTTTATAAATATAAATTATACAAAATCTCTTTTTACAATATGTTATTTTAAATTTTTTATTATTATTCAATTTTTTATTTTCTTTTTTCTTCTGTAAATAATTATTTTCCCACCTGAAAGGCGAAAATTGAAAATAATACTATTCACTGTCATTTAATTATTAAATTTTAATTTAGTTAGCTGATCTGATTTATTCATTATAATCCTTGAAAGTTGCATTAAAAAATATTTGCGTTCGATTTTAAAGCAGTTTTGTAATATATAGTTTTATACTTTTTAGAATCAAACGCTAAATAGATTTCGTGAACATAAGTCTAACTTATTGATTGCCACTTCTGTAATTGAAGAAGGATTTGATGTGCCAACGTGTAATTTTGTTATTCATTTCTTTCCTCCGCAAAACGTTGCATCGTTTATACAAGCAAAGGTGAGTTGAAAACTTTATATTTTAAAATTGGTGATTGACTTTTTATTTTAACATAATGAATATCATGTGAGTCAGCCAAACACCGACAGTTAGTGGTGTTTAGATAAAAACAACAATTGTATTAGATTTTTCACAATTTATATATATTTTTGTAATGGCATAATAAATTTAATATTAATAAAAGGTTAACATAAAAGATAAACCTTTTATTATAACATAATGTATAAGATACACGTGAATTTTAATTGCATCTACAGTTGTATTTACTTAACCCTTACTGTTTTGTCCTACGAATTTTCTCACAAACTATTGATATTCAAGGTATACACAGCTATTCAAAATGTGTTTTGGTTTGAAATGAATTTGATTAAGTTTTTTTAATTTAATAAATTATATTTTAAATAGTTGATAAATGAATTATTTGAGCTGGATCAAAGAAATTTGAAAAGTTTATTGTATATTTCGCCAACTTCTGTTAGCATCTTCAGAAAATTACATCTGAAGATGCCAACAGAAGTTAGCGAAATATCAAATAAAATTTCCCTATTTTCATTGATCTAGCTCTAATATTTCTTAATTAATTATAATTTAAGGAATCGATAAAATTTAATAATTAAATAATTATTTTTAATAATTAAATAACATATCCTGCATTATTACTTTGTAAGCTGTAATAATCTTATAATCCTACTGAGTGACATTCAAAGATATATGGTTTTAAACAAAAATATAAAAAAAACTTCAGTATTTAGCAGTGTAATTTTATCTTCATTTAAAGGGTCGTGCTCGAGCCATAAATTCGACGTATACAGTTTTTGTCGAAATCAATGAGCGTGAACGTGTATCCAATGCCATTAATGAATACAGAGTTGTGGAGAAGGCAAACTAGAATCCATTAAATTAACCGTTTCTGATTTGTGTTTGTTTAGATGTTAGAAAATCAAATAAACACCTCTGAAGCATTTGATGGTATACTAACCAACGACGATATTAACAATGTGGATAAAAACATACTCATCAAAATCGGTGCTGTTCACCTAAACCCAATAGATGCTGTTCATTTAATATATGCGTAGGAATCGTTTATTTGTCCTGTCTATTATCTAGTGAATCCTGAACCGAATATATTTGATTTTATGAAAAGTTTGCAGATCCCACTCTACAAACTACGTTTATTTGATGTTATTCGATGACATCATCCGTCATCATAGTATCTACTAAATTATACCAGATTAGCTAACTATGTTTACTTTTTTTATAATATAAATTAAATATAAAGTAAATTATTATATCAAATTTTATGTAATTTTTATTTATATAAAGTTAAAATTTAAAATAAATATAAATTTGTTATGAATTGATCAGATCAGCTAACTGAGTCTATGTATTTTATAGTATTCATAAATAAAAAATAATTCTAAATGAAATTTAAATAGTTAAATAATAAACAATTAAATAATAATAAATAATAAATAATTATATCCAATTTTATGTAATTTATATTTATATAAAGTAAAAATTTAAAATAAATATCAATTTGTTATGAATTGACTAATACATAATCAGATCAGCTAACTGAGTCTATGTATTTTATAGTATTCATAAATAAAAAATAATTCTAAATGAAATTTAAATAGTTAAATAATAAACAATTAAATAATAATAAATAATAAATAATTATATCCAATTTTATGTAATTTATATTTATATAAAGTAAAAATTTAAAATAAATATCAATTTGTTATGAATTGTTCAGATCAGCTAACTGAGTCTATGTATTTTACATTATTCATAAATAAAAAATAATTCTAAATGAAATTTAAATAGTTAAATAATTAACAATTAAATAATAATAAATAATAAATAATTATATCAAATTTTATGTAATTTATATTTATATAAAGTAAAAATTTAAAATAAATATCAATTTGTTATGAATTGACTAATACATAATCAGATCAGCTAACTGAGTCTATGTATTTTATAGTATTCATAAATAAAAAATAATTCTAAATGAAATTTAAATAATTAAATAATAAACAATTAAATAATAATAAATAATAAATAATTATATCCAATTATATGTAATTTATATTTATATAAAGTTAAAATTTAAAATAAATATCAATTTGTTATGAATTGACTAATACATAATCAGATCAGCTAACTGAGTCTATGTATTTTACATTATTCATAAATAAAAAATTATTCTAAATGAAATTTAAATAATTAAATAATAAACAATTAAATAATAATAAATAATAAAAATTAGGTGGATGCTAGTTTGGTGTTGCCTTTGATATTTGGTGTTGCCTTTGATATTTGGTGTTGCCTTTGAAAAAATTGGTAAGAAATTGGAAAAAAAATGGTAAGAAAATCAGAAGAAAAAATGTCGAATTAAAATACACACTATTCAGTCTCTGATATTTTGAATTTGGATATTACAGAGCGTTTTCTTGATAGACAGTTTGTGAAAAAAGAAACACAAAACGTCTTTCTTTCTCGTATGAAACTAATAAGAAATTGGTCAAGATGCGAAAAATGTGATAACGAGGAACATATGAGATACGTTAAACGTAAACAAAGCATAGACGCTTTTGCTTGGACATGCAAAAAATCCTGTAGAAAATCACGTGGACTCAGACACGACAGTTTTTTTGAAGATTGTCGTTTAGATATGCCATTGATATTTAAAATAATTTACAAATATATCAATAGGTGTTCATATTTAAAAATTGCTCATGATCTGGAGCTTAATAGAAATACTGTTGCAGCTTATACTGATAGATCGAGAGATATAACATGTGATTTTGTTGTTGATAGAAATCAAAAGATAGGAGGCATCGATGAAAACGGAGATACTAAAATAGTAGAAATTGATGAAAGTCTTTTTTTCAAACGAAAATATAACCGAGGTCGTGTCGTGGATGGTCAATGGTATGTAGGTGGTGTTGAAAGATGCACAAAAAAAGCTTTCATAGTCCCTGTATATGATAGAGGTGCTCAAACAATGGCACAAGTAATTTACGAGAATGTTTTACCGGGAACTATTGTCATGACTGATGAATGGAAAGCCTATGGGACAGCTTTTAGAAATATGCCTCAATATCAACATTTTTCCGTTAACCATTCTTTAAACTTTGTTAATCATCTTGACCCTAGCATACATACACAAACCGTTGAAGGGTTTTGGTCACTTGCTAAGAAATACCTAAGAGAAAAAAATGGTATTTCGCAGGATCAACACGAGGACTTTCTCATTCAGTTTATATGGGAACACACGATTCCATCAGACAAGCGATTCAACAATCTTTTAGCTCTATTAAGAATAAAGGATTAATATTTCTTTACAATTTTCTTTTGTTTAAATTTTTTCAAAGGCAACACCAAATATCAAAGGCAACACCAAATATCAAAGGCAACACCAAATATCAAAGGCAACACCAAACTAGCATCCACAAAAAATTATATCCAATTTTATGTAATTTTTATTTATATAAAGTTAAAATTTAAAATAAATATCAATTTGTTATGAATTGATCAGATCAGCTAACTGAGTCTATGTATTTTATAGTATTCATAAATAAAAAATAATTTTTTATGAAATTTAAATAGTCAAATAATAAACAATTAAATAATAATAAATAATAAATAATTATATCAATTTTATGTAATTTATATTTATATAAAGTTAAAATTTAAAATAAATATCAATTTGTTATAAATTGTTCAGATCAGCTAACTGAGTCTATGTATTTTGTAGTATTCATAAATAAAAAATAATTCTGAATGAAATTTTAATAGTTAAATAATAAACAATTAAATAATAATAAATAATAAATTATTATATCAATTTTATGTAATTTATATTTATATAAAGTAAAAATTTAAAATAAATATCAATTTGTTATGAATTGATCAGATCAGCTAACTGAGTCTATGTATTTTACATTATTCATAAATAAAAAATCATTCTAAATGAAATTTAAATAGTTTAATAATAAACAATTAAATAATAATAAATAATAAATAATTATATCCAATTTTATGTTATTTATATTTATATAAAGTTCAAATTTAAAATAAATATCAATTTGTTATAAATTGTTCAGATCAGCTAACTGAGTCTGTGTATTTTATAGTATTCATAAATAAAAAATAATTCTAAATGAAATTTAAATAGTTTAATAATAAACAATTAAATAATAATAAATAATAAATAATTATATCAATTTTATGTAATTTATATTTATATAAAGTAAAAATTTAAAAAAAATACCAATTTGTTATGAATTGTTCAGATCAGCTAGATGAGTCTATGTATTTTACATTATTCATAAATAAAAAATAATTCTAAATGAAATTTAAATAGTTAAATAATAAACAATTTAATAATAATAAATAATTAATAATTATATCCAATTTTATGTGATTTATATTTATATAAAGTTAAAATTTAAAATAAATATCAATTTAAAAAATAATTTTAAATTAAATTTTAATATTTAAATAATAAACAATTTAATAATAATAAATAATAAAAAATTTTATCAAATTATTTGTAATTTTTATTTATATAAAGTTAAAATTTAATATAAATATCAATTCGTTATGAATTGATCAGATCAGCTAACTGAGTCTTTGTATTTTATAGTATTCATAAATAAAAAATAATTCTAAATGAAATTTAAATAGTTAAATAATAAACAATTAAATAATAATAAATAATAAATAATTATATCCAATTTTATGTAATTTATATTTATATAAAGTAAAAATTTAAAATAAATATCAATTTGTTATGAATTGTTCTGATCAGCAAACTGAGTCTATGTATTTTATAGTATTCATAAATAAAAAATAATTCTAAATGAAATATTATTAGTTAAACAATAAACAATTAAATAATAATAAATAATAAATAATTATATCCAATTTTATGTAATTTATATTTATATAAAGTTAAAATTTAAAATAAATATCAATTTGTTATGAATTGATCAGATCAGCTAACTGAGTCTATGTATTTTACATTATTCATAAATAAAAAATCATTCTAAATGAAATTTAAATAGTTAAATAATAAACAATTAAATAATAATAAATAATAAATTATTATATTAATTATAATATGAATTGACAAATAAATAACAGACGTTGTAACAAAACTATAGTCAATCAATCAAAATCTTCATTACGTTCCACAGCCATTTTTGCGTCCCCCATAGATGCAGCAAGCTCTTCCAGATTAGTATCACGGCTATGGAATCCCAATGTCTGCATTTGTACAAGTTCGGATGCATAAAGATGTTCTTGAGTTTGGTTTGGTTGTTGATTTGTCGGCTGATGTTGCTAGGGATGAAGACGATCTAATGGTTGAAAAAACGAAGCAGTATAATCTTGATTTGAGTATTGTAAATTTTGAAATACTGTTGTTGCATAAGCTGTTTGTCTATTGCTTGGTGATCGAAAAGAATCCACATCAGATGAAGTAGGTTGACTATTCATTTGATTATCGACTAGACCGCTTATATTTGAAGATATCAACTGTGAATATACTTGTGGGGATGTGTCCCTAAGACGAATATATCAAATTTTATGTAATTTATATTTATATAAAGTTTAAATTTAAAATAAATATCAATTTGTTATTAATTGTTCAGATCAGCTAACTGAGTATATGTATTTTATAGTATTCATAAATAAAAAATAATTCTAAATGAAATTTAAATAGTTAAATAATAAACAATTAAATAATAATAAATAATATATAATTATATCAAATTTTATGTAATTTATATTTATATAAAGTAAAAATTTAAAATAAATATCAATTTGTTATAAATTGTTCAGATCAGCTAACTGAGTCTATGTATTTTACATTATTCATAAATAAAAAATAATTCTAAATGAAATTTAAATAGTTAAATAATAAACAATTAAATAATAATAAATAATAAATAATTATATCCAATTTTATGTAATTTATATTTATATAAAGTTAAAATTTAAAATAAATATCAATTTGTTATTAATTGTTCAGATCAGCTAACTGAGTCTATGTATTTTATAGTATTCATAAATAAAAAATAATATTTTTTATTTATATTCATAAATAAATTTAAATAGTTAAATAATAAACAATTAAATAATAATAAATAATAAATTATTATATCAATTTTATGTAATTTATATTTATATAAAGTTAAAATTTAAAATAAATATCAATTTGTTATTAATTGTTCAGATCAGCTAACTGAGTCTATGTATTTTATAGTATTCATAAATAAAAAATAATCATTCTAAATGAAATTTTAATAGTTAAATAATAAACAATTAAATAATAATAAATAATAAATTATTATATCCAATTTTATGTAATTTATATATTTATAAAGTTAAAATTTAAAATAAATATCAATTTGTTATTAATTGTTCAGATCAGCTAACTGAGTCTATGTATTTTATAGTATTCATAAATAAAAAATAATATTTTTTATTTATATTCATAAATAAAAAATAATTCTAAATGAAATTTTAATAGTTAAATAATAAACAATTAAATAATAATAAATAATAAATTATTATATCCAATTTTATGTAATTTATATATTTATAAAGTTAAAATTTAAAATAAATATCAATTTGTTATAAATTGTTCAGATCAGCTAACTGAGTCTATGTATTTTATAGTATTCATAAATAAAAAATAATTCTGAATGAAATTTAAATAGTTAAATAATAAACAATTAATTAATAATAAATAATTATATCCAATTTTATGTAATTTATATTTATATAAAGTAAAAATTTAAAATAAATATCAATTTGTTATAAATTGTTCAGATCAGCTAACTGAGTCTATGTATTTTGTAGTATTCATAAATAAAAAATAATTCTGAATGAAATTTTAATAGTTAAATAATAAACAATTAAATAATAATAAATAATAAATTTTAATAGTTAAATAATAAACAATTAAATAATAATAAATAATAAATTATTATATCCAATTTTATGTAATTTATATATTTATAAAGTTAAAATTTAAAATAAATATCAATTTGTTATAAATTGTTCAGATCAGCTAACTGAGTCTATGTATTTTGTAGTATTCATAAATAAAAAATAATTCTGAATGAAATTTAAATAGTTAAATAATAAACAATTAAATAATAATAAATAATAAATAATTATATCCAATTTTATGTAATTTATATTTATATAAAGTTAAAATTTAAAATAAATATCAATTTGTTATAAATTGTTCAGATCAGCTAACTGAGTCTATGTATTTTATAGTATTCATAAATAAAAAATAATTCTGAATGAAATTTTAATAGTTAAATAATAAACAATTAAATAATAATAAATAATAAATAATTATATCAAATTTTATGTAATTTATATTTATATAAAGTAAAAATTTAAAATAAATATCAATTTGTTATAAATTGTTCAGATCAGCTAACTGAGTCTATGTATTTTGTAGTATTCATAAATAAAAAATAATTCTGAATGAAATTTTAATAGTTAAATAATAAACAATTAAATAATAATAAATAATAAATAATTATATCCAATTTTATGTAATTTATATTTATATAAAGTAAAAATTTAAAATAAATATCAATTTGTTATGAATTGTTATCAGATCAGCTAACTGAGTCTATGTATTTTATAGTATTCATAAATAAAAAATAATTCTAATGAAATTTAAATAGTTAAATAATAAACAATTAAATAATAATAAATAATAAATAATTATATCCAATTTTATGTAATTTATATTTATATAAAGTAAAAATTTAAAATAAATATCAATTTGTTATAAATTTTTCAGATCAGCTAACTGAGTCTATGTATTTTATAGTATTCATAAATAAAAAATAATTCTAATGAAATTTAAATAGTTAAATAATAAACAATTAAATAATAATAAATAATAAATAATTATATCCAATTTTATGTAATTTATATTTATATAAAGTAAAAATTTAAAATAAATATCAATTTGTTATAAATTGTTCAGATCAGCTAACTGAGTCTATGTATTTTACATTATTCATAAATAAAAAATAATTCTAAATGAAATTTAAATAGTTAAATAATAAACAATTAAATAATAATAAATAATAAATAATTATATCCAATTTTATGTAATTTTTATTTATATAAAGTTAAAATTTAAAATAAATATCAATTTGTTATGAATTGATCAGATCAGCTAACTGAGTCTATGTATTTTATAGTATTCATAAATAAAAAATAATTCTAAATGAAATTTAAATAGTTAAATAATAAACAATTAAATAATAATAAATAATAAATAATTATATCCAATTTTATGTAATTTATATTTATATAAAGTAAAAATTTAAAATAAATATCAATTTGTTATAAATTGTTCAGATCAGCTAACTGAGTCTATGTATTTTACATTATTCATAAATAAAAAATAATTCTATATGAAATTTAAATAGTTAAATAATAAACAATTAAATAATAATAAATAATAAATAATTATATCCAATTTTATGTAATTTATATTTATATAAAGTTAAAATTTAAAATAAATATCAATTTGTTATTAATTGTTCAGATCAGCTAACTGAGTCTATGTATTTTATAGTATTCATAAATAAAAAATAATTCTAAATGAAATTTAAATAGTTAAATAATAAACAATTAAATAATAATAAATAATAAATAATTATATCAAATTTTATGTAATTTATATTTATATAAAGTTTAAATTTAAAATAAATATCAATTTGTTATTAATTGTTCAGATCAGCTAACTGAGTCTATGTATTTTATAATATTCATAAATAAAAAATAATATTTTTTAAATAGTTAAATAATTAACAATTAAATAATATTAAATAATAAATAATTATATCCAATTTTATGTAATTTTTATTTATATTAAGTTTAAATTTTAAATAAATATCAATTTGTTATAAATTGTTCAGATCAGCTAACTGAGTCTGTGTATTTTACATTATTCATAAATAAAAAATAATTCTATATGAAATTTAAATAGTTAAATAATAAACAATTAAATAATAATAAATAATAAATAATTATATCCAATTTTATGTAATTTTTTTTATATAAAGTAAAAATTTAAAATAAATATCAATTTGTTATGAATTGTTCAGATCAGCTAACTGAGTCTATGTATTTTACATTATTCATAAATAAAAAATAATTCTAAATGAAATTTAAATAGTTAAATAATTAACAATTAAATAATAATAAATAATAAATAATTATATCAAATTTTATGTAATTTATATTTATATAAAGTAAAAATTTAAAATAAATATCAATTTGTTATAAATTGTTCAGATCAGCTAACTGAGTCTATGTATTTTACATTATTCACAAATAAAAAATAATTCTATATGAAATATTAATAGTTAAATAATAAACAATTAATTAATAATAAATAATAAATAATTATATCCAATTTTATGTAATTTTTATTTATATAAAGTTAAAATTTAAAATAAATATCAATTTGTTATGAAGTGATCAGATCAGCTAACTGAGTCTATGTATTTTATAGTATTCATAAATAAAAAATAATTCTTAATGAAATTTAAATAGTTAAATAATTAACAATTAAATAATAATAAATAATAAATAATTATATCAAATTTTATGTAATTTATATTTATATAAAGTAAAAATTTAAAATAAATATCAATTTGTTATAAATTGTTCAGATCAGCTAACTGAGTCTATGTATTTTACATTATTCACAAATAAAAAATAATTCTATATGAAATTTAAATAGTTAAAGAATAAACAATTAATTAATAATAAATAATAAATAATTATATCCAATTTTATGTAATTTTTATTTATATAAAGTTAAAATTTAAAATAAATATCAATTTGTTATGAAGTGATCAGATCAGCTAACTGAGTCTATGTATTTTATAGTATTCATAAATAAAAAATAATTCTTAATGAAATTTAAATAGTTAAATAATAAACAATTAAATAATAATAAATAATAAACAATTATATCCAATTTTATGTAATTTATATTTATATAAAGTTAAAATTTAAAATAAATATCAATTTGTTATAAATTGTTCAGATCAGCTAACTGAGTCTTTGTATTTTACATTATTCATGAATAAAAAATAATTCTAAATGAAATTTAAATAGTTAAATAATTAACAATTAAATAATAATAAATAATAAATAATTATATCCAATTTTATGTAATTTTTATTTATATAAAGTTAAAATTTAAAATAAATATCAATTTGTTATGAAGTGATCAGATCAGCTAACTGAGTCTATGTATTTTATAGTATTCATAAATAAAAAATAATTCTTAATGAAATTTAAATAGTTAAATAATAAACAATTAAATAATAATAAATAATAAATAATTATATCCAATTTTATGTAATTTTTATTTATATAAAGTAAAAATTTAAAATAAATATCAATTTGTTATAAATTGTTCAGATCAGCTAACTGAGTCTATGTATTTTACATTATTCATAAATAAAAAATAATTCTAAATGAAATTTAAATAGTTAAATAATTAACAATTAAATAATAATAAATAATAAATAATTATATCAAATTTTATGTAATTTATATTTATATAAAGTAAAAATTTAAAATAAATATCAATTTGTTATAAATTGTTCAGATCAGCTAACTGAGTCTATGTATTTTACATTATTCATAAATAAAAAATAATTCTATATGAAATTTAAATAGTTAAATAATAAACAATTAAATAATAATAAATAATAAATAATTATATCCAATTTTATGTAATTTTTATTTATATAAAGTTAAAATTTAAAATAAATATCAATTTGTTATAAATTGTTCAGATCAGCTAACTGAGTCTATGTATTTTACATTATTCATAAATAAAAAATAATTCTATATGAAATTTAAATAGTTAAATAATAAACAATTAAATAATAATAAATAATAAATAATTATATCCAATTTTATGTAATTTTTATTTATATAAAGTAAAAATTTAAAATAAATATCAATTTGTTATAAATTGTTCAGATCAGCTAACTGAGTCTATGTATTTTGTAGTATTCATAAATAAAAAATAATTCTGAATGAAATTTAAATAGTTAAATAATAAACAATTAAATAATAATAAATAATAAATAATTATATCCAATTTTATGTAATTTTTATTTATATAAAGTAAAAATTTAAAATAAATATCAATTTGTTATGAATTGTTCAGATCAGCTAACTGAGTCTATGTATTTTACATTATTCATAAATAAAAAATAATTCTAAATGAAATTTAAATAGTTAAATAATTAACAATTAAATAATATTAAATAATAAATAATTATATCCAATTTTATGTAATTTTTATTTATATTAAGTTTAAATTTTAAATAAATATCAATTTGTTATAAATTGTTCAGATCAGCTAACTGAGTCTGTGTATTTTACATTATTCATAAATAAAAAATAATTCTATATGAAATTTAAATAGTTAAATAATAAACAATTAAATAATAATAAATAATAAATAATTATATCCAATTTTATGTAATTTTTATTTATATAAAGTAAAAATTTAAAATAAATATCAATTTGTTATGAATTGTTCAGATCAGCTAACTGAGTCTATGTATTTTACATTATTCATAAATAAAAAATAATTCTAAATGAAATTTAAATAGTTAAATAATTAACAATTAAATAATAATAAATAATAAATAATTATATCAAATTTTATGTAATTTATATTTATATAAAGTAAAAATTTAAAATAAATATCAATTTGTTATAAATTGTTCAGATCAGCTAACTGAGTCTATGTATTTTACATTATTCACAAATAAAAAATAATTCTATATGAAATTTAAATAGTTAAATAATAAACAATTAATTAATAATAAATAATAAATAATTATATCCAATTTTATGTAATTTTTATTTATATAAAGTTAAAATTTAAAATAAATATCAATTTGTTATGAAGTGATCAGATCAGCTAACTGAGTCTATGTATTTTATAGTATTCATAAATAAAAAATAATTCTTAATGAAATTTAAATAGTTAAATAATTAACAATTAAATAATAATAAATAATAAATAATTATATCAAATTTTATGTAATTTATATTTATATAAAGTAAAAATTTAAAATAAATATCAATTTGTTATAAATTGTTCAGATCAGCTAACTGAGTCTATGTATTTTACATTATTCACAAATAAAAAATAATTCTATATGAAATTTAAATAGTTAAAGAATAAACAATTAATTAATAATAAATAATAAATAATTATATCCAATTTTTTGTAATTTTTATTTATATAAAGTTAAAATTTAAAATAAATATCAATTTGTTATGAAGTGATCAGATCAGCTAACTGAGTCTATGTATTTTATAGTATTCATAAATAAAAAATAATTCTAATGAAATTTAAATAGTTAAATAATAAACAATTAAATAATAATAAATAATAAACAATTATATCCAATTTTATGTAATTTATATTTATATAAAGTTAAAATTTAAAATAAATATCAATTTGTTATAAATTGTTCAGATCAGCTAACTGAGTCTTTGTATTTTACATTATTCATGAATAAAAAATAATTCTAAATGAAATTTAAATAGTTAAATAATTAACAATTAAATAATAATAAATAATAAATAATTTTAAGATCATTTGTAATTTATATCATGTTTAAATTTAAAATAATAAAAGGCGATTTATCAGAATAAGGATTAGAGGTCATTAGGAGGAACATAAAGTGAAAGGATTAGATAAAGTGAAATAAACATCTCTTTCTATTTTCTGTTTGATGATATTTGAAGCCGAACATTTGCTAGTAGGGTATTTACTTATTGAAATTTGCTTATCTAGAATCCTATTATAATATAAAGTATATTATTTATTATCCATTCAAAAAAGCTGGTCTTAAGAGTTTAAATTTATTCTTTATATTATTGTATTGATTTATACATTTTACTATTTTCTGTTTGACTGTATTTTTATTGTAACTTAGTTTAAAATATGTATCTATTAAATTATTTAAATGATTTTGAAGAAGCCAATATCATTACGATATAAATTAAAAGTAGCTTATATCAATAATAAAATTTCTTTTTTTAATTTGTTATATTTTATATTATATGGTATGCATGACTGCTCATGAAACATATTTTTGCATAATATGTTTCATCTTTAAATTTTCATTTTTAAATATGTCATCTTTACGATATAAATTAATAGTAGTTTTAAATGATGTTCTTATATAAATGATGTAAGAATTAGAGGTCATCAGGAGGAACTGCTATGCTATCAGGTTTCGGCCCCTAACTCCTCTACCCAACATAGCAGCGGGGCCAAATACATGCTAATGATGTATTTCCTCTGAAATAACTATCTAGTATCTTATTCTAATGCAAAGTATATTATTTATTATCCATCCATAAAAATTTGCCGCTTAAGAGTTTTAATTTATTCTTTATATTATTGTGTTGATTTATATATTTTACTATTTTCTTTTCGATGACATTTTTATAGTAACCTAGTTTAAAATATGTATCTATTAAATTATTTAAATGATTTTGAAGAAAGCCAATATCATTACATATTGTTGCAATTCTTAAAATTTCATTATTTAATGTATTATATTTTATATTATATGGTATGCATGAATGCTCATGTATTTATCATTTATGTATTTGAGCATTTGATACATTCATATATTTATATAGTTCAGATTTATTTTTTAAACAGTTATGAACAAATTCATATTCTATAAAGCTTAAAAACAAGTCAGCTATAATTGGGCTACTATTACCTTCCATTGTTACACCTTTTATTGTGTTTTATATATTAAGTCCATATATTTGATGTATTCATATTTTAAAAATAAATTCATATTCTAAAAAGCTTTATTCAAACGTTAAATATAATGATGCCGACTATAAAAAATGCAGTTTTTAACCACTTAGCCTTTATGTGAATAGGAACAGAGAATAAGAGAATAGAAATCTATTACAAAATAAGGGATTTTCGTAATCAATTGTGAATGATATTATCGCATTTTATTGATTGTGGCCAAAGTCGGTAACGGCTGATACGGATATAGAAGATCGTATAGTTATGTTGTTCGCAGTTTTCCTTTGAATTCATGAATAGGCAAAGTATTGGGCTTGTGAACAGCTGTTCGATACCTTAAAATCTTAAATAAATAGTTTCCCTATCAGAAAGATTCTTGTAGCGTAAAATTTCCAATTCAATTAAGTAAATGTGAGGTTAAATTAATGTATGCATTGAGTAAACCGGCCTGTTGGATTCTGTCAACATAAGTTTTAATTGTAGGATGAATTATAAGCTTTATTGATTTCTTAATGAATGTTTAACCTGGTTTAAGCTGCTAGAGCATAGTTATATGTAAGCCATACCACAACAATTGCTGCTTAAACTACAGAAATTAATGTTTGAGTGGCAGTTATCTTAGCAAATATTAATTTATACCATTTAAAAATATTTTTAATTTTTAAAACATAATACAACATATATAAGTTGTATAATATATTAATTTACTTGTATAATTTTTAAATTAATATAATCTATTTCATAATTTAGATCCAATATTTCGGTGGCATGTCGGCACCCCATTATCAAGGATTATTCAATGATCCTATTCTCATTGAGACTAATGAAAATCGCTTCTACTATTTTCGTTTTACATGTATTTACCTCAACTTTTAAAGTTATTACGGAGGATACATCCATAATATGACTGTATTTTATCACATGTTGTGATACTGCAGTTTAATTTGGATTTGGTTAATAGAGCATTCTTAGTCGTTGTTTTATGTTATTTTGCTCTTATATCCAATGCCATTCACATTGTCCAACATAATGTAGTGAGCAAGTTTCACATTTGAATACATAGATCTTTCCTCGCTTATTCTTTTTGGGCTTAATCTTAAATAAATTTGCTAATTTTGGTTGTGCTCGAGTAAACGAGAATAGTCTTTTTTCTTCCTTCGAATTTTGAATACATTTCTGTTTGAATAGGGCATTAGCTGTTTCATTTATATATAGAATCTGTACATATATACTCTCATTACTACTCTTTGTTTTGATATTGGAAGAAAATCGTTTGGTATGATGAAAGGCTCTCGATATAAGGCAAAGTGGGCGAATAAGTCAAATTTATTAAATAGCGACTAATGTGTACTATTGACTATTTTTTGTATTACTTTTAATAGTCTTTTAATATTACTTTTAATATTTTCATTGGATCTAAAGTGTGAAATAAATAATAATGTCTTTTCGTCTTATCAATATAATGACTATATTTATATTAACTATAAATAAGATTTTATTTTTTATTCAAACTATATTATTGATTATCCACGACAAAAAATATGAACAGATTTGGTCAAATTATGTTATTTTAATGTTTTTCTGTTAAAATATGCCTTTGTATGTTTTGCATTTACTTGTATAGATACTGCAGCGTTCTCTCTCGTGGAAATACATCAGGTAGGCCACATGCCATAATCGAGGAGCGTGATTCTGAAGGATATCAATGTTTTTTGCTACTTCCTCGCAATTGCGGACTCAAACATTGGATAATTGTAAGCCTATCAGCCGTTTGTATTTATTTGTAATGCATTTATCTTATAATTAATAGAAGTATGTTGAAGTCAAAGGTACTGTTTCTTATTTTCGAATGTACTTAACATGCGAAATATTTATTAAAATAACCATAATAATACTGTTGGATGATTAATGTAGAAGAATTCACATTGTTTGAATTAGTCGTACTTACTTCGTCTTTCTAGTGTACGTCATGTAAAATGTATTCAAACGATACATACAGGTTCAATCTTGTTTTTAAAGCTTTTCTAATGGACGGTGGTCTTTGTCCAAAATAATACACTGGAATTAATACAATATTACAAATGCATTAATGGTTTGTCTAACTCTAAAATTTCCTTAAAAACGACATATATGGTTTTTAATTGATAATTAAAGTATAAATGTATCTTCCATTTTGTTTGATATTCAAACATTAAAACTTTTATTGTTTTATTTAATTTCCATAGTGTCCATTTTTAATTGTTTCTCGTTTTTATTTCCCTCATTTTCAATTGTTTAAATTTTACCTAAAATTTCAATTTTAAATTTTAATCGCTAATTTTAAAGCAATTTAATATTTTTTTATTTTAGTTAAGGTAATTTAATTTACTTTTTCTCAAATTCATTTATACTAGTAAAACCTTTTGAAACCTATTTCTAATGAAACCTTTTTCTAACGAAACATATATTTTGTAGTTATTTAAATTGAACGACCAGCTAGAGGAAATTCCTTCCGACATTGCGTTGTCCTGCCGGCTTGTATCAATCTGACAATAAAAATTATAAAGATTCATATCTAATAGATTTCGATTAGTATTTATTCTGATTATAACGTTTTTAATAGATTCCGATTAGTCTTTATTTAGATTATAGCGTTTTTAATAGATTATGATTAGTTCTAAATATGCTTAAAGCCGCTTTAATTGATTCCGTTTAGTCATTCCGTTTTGATTATTCTAGTTAGACATCTAGAAAATGATATTATTAGAAGACATTACGATCTTATTTCTCAATACAACATTTACGAATTTAATTTCATATTGGACTGACTAGAAAGCGCATGTATAAATGTTCAGATGTCTGTCATTTTTAGATGAATATGACACTTGTTTATACTATGAGCCTGACAATAATGTCTTCGCGACTTTAGTCTATCTATTTTCTGTTTCTATTTGTGAAAGAGTAACAGCTACTGCTATGTGGGGAAGAATATAACACATATTTATTTATATTTATTTCGTAATATTTTCTTCAATATCACGATTTTTGATCATTGATCCAATACAACATAATATTATTTTACAATTAGTTTCTGCTCGTATCATCGACGCAACTTTATAAATAGTTCTATAGAACCCATTCAAAGATGCAAATATTTGTAATGAAATCATACGTTTTATCTTTCTAATTTAAGGGTGATATAGCGAAATCAAAGAAATCTGCTAAATGTTCTGCGTTTGTGAATGCTGTTCGTATTCTACATGAAAAGGGTAATTAAATTCGTAACACTAATTTTATATTGAATATATCTTTATTTAGCCGAATTGAACGAATATCTTATACCTAAGATTATTGAGCTTCGCAACCAAAATACTCTTAGCACTATTGCAGATGACGATACGTATAAACTGATGAATGAATATATATCTCTTGTAAATAAAAGCTGCTGAGCTAACATTTTAATATTTTTAAACACAATTTAAAGGCTCCTTTGATATTTTCGGACATGTCCTCTACGGCGTATCTAATCCGTCTGTCAATACCTGATGATGAACAATCATTCGGTATGATCTTCTTTCGACCTGTTCCTAAGGTACGTTTCTATGCTTCACAACTAAGAGTATTTAAAAGTGAATAACACAAAAATATTTTTATATGATACAAACATAGAGATAATAAGATATCTACCTAAATGATACATTAACTTTGTCAAATTGTTTGAAACAATATCATATTTTCGGACGACAATTTTCTATAGACGAACAGTACTAAATGCTAAATCGATAAACACCATTATTTTCTAATATAAATTTGGCATTTTACAAATCTGTCAAAAATGAATTTTCTTATAAGCTCAAATTTGCATTCAACAGAGCCATGTCGTTGAAAGCATATTGCTTTCAACAATATCAGATTCCGATCGTGATGTTTCATTTGTGTCGTGTATATGAAGACAAGGTGTGATTTAAAGCCGATTTTGATCTGCGACTATATTCATACTAGGAACTATCACGTCGATAAGGCAATTAATTAAGTGGATTCTTTACCTAAAAAAAGTTTATTCTTGAATAATTTTAACGTTATTGATTGATGATTTCATTAATTGACATTTATCATACATTTCATAACCTGTCATCCATTACATTCGTTGAGTAATTGTGTTTCAGCTGTTGGGTACAATTGCTTTACAAGTGTTTGATGATGTTAAGGATTTGATGATGTTAAGGAATTTAAAGTTAAATTTTCTTTTTTGGAAAGAAAATTTATTGCTGTTCTAGCAAATTACAATTATTCCTGTCAGTTCCAGATTATTCCTGTCAGTTCCAGATTATTCCTGTCAGTTCCAGATTATTCCTGTCAGTTCCAGATTATTCCTGTCAGTTCCAGATTATTCGTGTTAGTTCCGCTCGCTACGCTCGCGGATTGAGCTCAATCTATCGACAAAAGGTCATGCCTAAAAAAGCGCGATCTCAGATCCCTGTTCCTGATCAAGAATCTTCCACATCGGAATGCAATGATGGTTATACCAGCTTTGAAGTTGGATGCGATTCCAAAGATTGCGATGTATGGACACTTGTTCGTGTTAAAATATCCGACCACTCGGTGTATAAACGTAAACATTTCACTTGCGGTTTTTGTACATCAGTACGACTACTACAGTTATCCTGCTCATCTACTCCTGTATCACACACGACCACTCAGACCAATGCTGTTTTAGATATTTCCCTCGCATCAACATCTGACTTAGCATCATATAATCCCATTATTGAACCTACTCTCTCACACACTCCTCGTTCAACTACGTACCAAACTTCCATCAATCTTTCTCATTCTAACAATGCTAACGGTAAAGCTTTTCATCTCGTACCTCCTCTTTCCTATTCCTCCCCAATCTAAATAAATCTCAAACTTCTTTATTCTCCTCACGTACTCCTTACTCGACCTCTCCTGTATCACCTCTCAATAATTTACACCCTTCCATCAAAATCATTTCCAGTAACATTTCCGATCAACTGATTCAACACTCCATTCCTGTCACTCATGCCCCAACCTATTTTAATTCTCCTTACTCTACCTCCCACGTAACACTTCCAAATAATTTACATCCTTCATTTAAAATCATATCCAATCACATCTCTGATCAACCGATTCAACACCCCGCTCCTGTCACACTTGCTCCAACCAATATTAATTCTTTATCAAGCACCCCTGTCATTTCCACTTCTATCTGCTCATCTACCTCGACTCCTACCAGCTCTGTCCGTCCACCACTTCCACGAAATCGTTTTCCTTCGCGCGATCGCTGTATAATCATATCAAACCTTAAGCTTTCCGGATCTGCTTCTCCACAATCTCGCCTCGATGATGATGTATCTGCTTTCAGGTCTATCCTAGCAACCATTCTACCTGATGATAACCCATCACTCTTCAATAATATCGCTCCTGTATCCTTTATTCGTTTAAACAAATCCACTAAATCCAGTCATCTCAGTCCTCCACTCTTAAAAATCGTTTTCCGACATAGTTCACATGCATCTTCGGTACTTTCCCAACGTTTTAAACTTCTTACCACTTCCTCTACTTGCCGTATCTTTCCTAACCGCTCCCCTTCTGATATTGCCAGCTCAATTTAGCTCGCATTGAAAAACATCGACGTAAAACAAACGGCGAGTCATCCTTATCTATACGTAAAAACAACCGAAATTTTCACGTTATTCACACAAGGCCAAAAATTCGATGGCGTCCCATCTCTCCCCCTTGTCTTCTTCGCTAGTCGATCTCGCTCCTAAGCATACTTTTCGTCTTAGTCTATTCAATACTCGCTCCATTCTTCATAAAGCTGATATGCTTCTCGATATCTTCGATCAATTATCTATCAATATTCTCTGCATTACCGAATCCTGGCACTCAGACTCCGACGATTTTGCTATTCGTCGTCCATGTCGATCTGGTTGTTCTCTAGTTGAATCAGCTCGTCAAATTACATCTCATACATCTACTGCGTCTAACCATGGCGGTATTGTTGTCATTGCTCGTCACCCAATGTCTTTACGTAAAATCAACGTTAACATCCGTTACACCTCGTTCGAATTACTCATATGCAGATTATCAACGCCTTTCCCTCTGGAACTTGTGATTGTATACCGTCCAGGTTCAGTTGCCCCATCACGTATCTTCTTTAACGACCTTGCAGATCTAATGTCTCACTGTTCATTGTCTTATACTCCTTCTTTTGTACTCGGTAACTTTAACATTCGTCTCGATCGCCCAGCTGACTCTGACTCTATCACTTTAACTAATCTTTTTTCTGATTTTAACTATAAATTACTTTCAACAAGCCCAACTCATATTCTCGGCGGTGCTCTCGACATCATTGCTATCCCTAACTGCTTCAATGACTATACTTACTTGTCAATTACTGATCCTGGTTTGTCCGATCATTTCCTTGTCACTCTTACTCTTACTCGTCCCCATCCTCCTTCTCCGCCTCCACCATTATCCACACCAAGTCGACCCTGGAAACTTCTCGATATCCTATTCTCTGCACAGCCTTACTCAATGCTTCACTATTTTCACTTCCTCTTAACTATCTCTCTCCCGATGATCTCTGCATTCTTTTTGATTCTGAACTTATGTCTATCATCAATAAACTTTTGCCTAGTCGACTCCGACGCTCTCAGCGCTTGCGCCATGCTCCCTGGTTCGATTCTGACTGTAGTCTTTCTAAGCGTCGACTCCGTCACTCTTTTCGTGTGTATAATCGCTTTCTTAAACGTTCTCCCAACTCACTCACTCCAAATCTCCGTGATTCCTACTTTTCTCTACGCCGTTCACATCTTATTCTTATACGTACTAAACGTACTATCTTTTGGCGAAATCAACTCGAGTCATCTTCCAACTCTAAATCTAATTGGAAAATCTAGAACTCAATTATTTCACGATCATCATCCCCTTGTAATATAAATCCTGATGAATTTTCTTCTTATCTACAAACTAAGCTATCTAATTTACTTTCCCTACTACCCGTAGCCCCCTTGTACCCACTCTTCTCTTTAAATACTTCCCTCCCAGAACTATTCCACCTTCTTCCCGTTTCGTCTGATGAAGTTTCTTCGGTTCTGCTGTCATTACCTAATAAAACCTCTCCTTCTGACCCAATTCCCACTCACTTGCTTAAAAATATCTGCTCCTTTATCTTACCCTTCCTAACCACATTGTTCAACTCGTCCATCCGTAGCCGTACATTTCCTTCCATCTGGAAATGCGCCACTGTTCGTCCTCTCATCAAAAAGCAATCTCTCGACTCCTCACTACCATCTTCGTACCGTCCTATTTCACTTCTCCCAACCCTCTCTGAACTCCTTGAGCGTCTCGTTCTTAAGCAAGTTAATACATATCTCTATTCCTCTAACTTATTTCCTCCCTTCCAAGCCGCTTTTCGCTCTAATTACTCTACCGAAATTGCATGTCTTAAAGTTTATAACGACTTACTCATATCGCGCGATCATAAATTATGTAGTGTCATAGTTTCTCTTGATCTATCGTCTGCTTTTGACATCGTCGATCACTCGATTCTTCTCCATCGCCTTCGTCATGATTATGGCTTCTCTTTACCCACTGTATCATGGTTTTCTTCATATCTATCAAACCGTACATTTCGCGTATATTCTAACTCTTCTCTCTCATCCTTCGTCCATTCCGTCCGGTGTTCCACAAGGCTCCGTATGAGGCCCTATACTTTTCTCTCTTCTTCTTGGTGATTTGTCTTCGATTTCTCATAAATTTAACTTCCATGTTATGCAATATGCTGATGACATTCTCATCTATGATCATGCACCTGTTTATCGTATTCACGATCTTAGTGTTTCCGCTTCGGACTGTCTTGTCTCAATTTCCAATCATCTTTCTTCCCTTCGCCTTTCTCTGAATCCTGATAAATCCAAAATTATGTGGATCCTACCTCGACGCCTCGGCTTCGAACCTCCATCCGTATCATTAAATTCTACAATTCTTCCTATCGTTGATAATCTCGTTTTCCTAGGCTTCCATTTTGACAACCGACTTTCACTTAAACCTTTCGTTAGAGATAAAGTACGCTCATCTACCTTGATACTCTGCAACCTCCGTCAAGTTCGTAGATTGATCGATTTCCCTTCTTGTATGACTCTCATATCATCTCTCCTTTTTTCTAGACTCGATTATTGTCTTAGTCTATTTCCAACTCACCTAAATCCACTCTTCTTCCCCTACAACGCATCGTCAACGCAGCCGTCCGAATTCTCCTCCATCTTCGTCGTTTTGATCATACATCCTACCATCTTGCTTCTCTCGATTTGCCTACAATTTATTGTCGTTTTCAAATTCGTCTTCTTATCGTTGCTTTCCGCCTTGTAACTTTTCATACCCCTTCATTTCTCAACCTTCCTTTTCTTGATAATTCTCGTCCTGTTTACTGTTCCTTGCGTTCCTGTAATTCCCTTCTTTTACATGTCCCAAACTACTCTACCTCCTTTGGACTCCGCTCCTTCCTGGTGGCTGCTCCTCTATCGTGGAATCATCTGCCCATTCATATACGCCAATCAACTTCCCTGCAGTGCTTCAAACGACAAATCCGATCCCATTTTAACAATTTATCCGCTTGACTTTTTCATTTTTGTTTGTGGACTTGTAAGCGTACAGCTTGTACGCATTTGCCACATTAAATAAATTTGTATTATATTATATATTATATTATATATATTATATATTATTTGACGAATGTATATCAGCATTTGATTACCTTATCTATTTATAAGGAATTTTACTTTTAAATTTTTTTA
The DNA here is from genome assembly GCA_012934845.2 of Pomphorhynchus laevis. NCBI lineage: Eukaryota > Metazoa > Acanthocephala > Palaeacanthocephala > Echinorhynchida > Pomphorhynchidae > Pomphorhynchus > Pomphorhynchus laevis. The sequence goes on along the minus strand of WNNJ02000601.1, from coordinate 235,887 downwards.
TTTGTCTCTTTATACGGCTGATATCTTACAGGATTTTACGTTTAGAAATACAAGCACAACATTGCATCAAACTTACCTTGTATATGCAATCAGATCAGCTGATTGAGTATACGTATATTTTATAAATAATTATAAATAATAAATAAGAAAGAATTATATAAGATTTTATATAATTTATTTCTTATATAAAGTTAAAATTAAAAATAAAAGTCAATTTTTATGAATTGACTTATAAATAACAGACGATGCATCATAATAAATATTAGAGCTCATCATGGTGAATTGTGATGAGTTCATATTATATAAAGTCATATGATAAATTCATATTATTATTTAAAAGATTTATAACATAATGTTGTCATATATTATCAGATCTGCTAACTGGGTCTACGTATTTTATATTATTTATAAATTTAAAATTATGTAAAATAAAAATAAAATAATTAAAACTTAAATAAATAACTATCACATAAGATTTGATATAATTTATATCAAGTCAAAATTTAAAATAAAAGTCAATTTTCATGAATCGACTAATAAATAATATACTATGCATTCGAATAAAGAAAAGAGGTCATTAGGAAAAAGCAATGTTATTAGGTTTCGGCACGTATTCTTCTAGTCAGCATAGCAGCAGAGCCAAATACATGCTATGACGTGTTTCCTCTGATGAAATTTGCATATTGTACATCTTGCTTTAATAGAATTTATATTTATATCAATTCTAGAAGAAAACATATTAATATTAAATCAAAAACTATTAGACAAAGAAGATTTTTGGATTAAAACGCTTAATTCCATGTATCCATTAGGATTGAATGACGTGGTACAAGGAATTGGCAGAAGTAGTATAATACATAATAAACAACTATATTATAATAATCCAGTTAAACGCAAACCAAGAAGTCATGGTGATAAAAGGAATAGGAAAAATAGAGTTAAAAATATTAAAAAAGATATGTATATAAATGAATGATTAGAAATATTAAAACAACTTTTAAGAGATAATAAGCTAAGAGATCTTTTTGTAAATATAAGAAGTTTTTCTAAAGATATCATATGTTCAATAAATCAAAAATTAATTAACGACTATGATATGCTAAGTTGTATAATAGACAGTTATTGTAATATAAAATACTATAATCGTACAATAAATGTTAATAATAACAATAGAAAATATACATTAACCATAAACTTCATTAATAAATGTATAGATAACATAAATATAGCCGGACTTTTAAATAATTCTAAAAGTAAAGAAATAATAGGGTCAGATTTAAGTAAATATATTCCTAAAATAAGGTATAAACTCCTATCACCATTAGTACGAAAAATTTGTAATTATAATAAAGAATTAAAATCAATATGTAACGATAATATTAGAAACATAATGGAAACAGAATGCAATTGTAAAAGTCTTAGTTTTGATAAAATAAATGAACATATATGTACCCATAATCTAGAATTAATTGAAAATTGTGAATTAAGAAAGCTGCTATCAAAAGGGTATTATGATTTTACTTTTAGATCTTCTAAATGTAACAGAAAAATTGTATAGTTTATAAGTTAAGTTATATAATAGACGGTTATTGTAATGTAAAATGATCTATAAATCAAGTTCAAGCAAACTGAAGAAATTGAGGTTAGTAACTTCACTGTTCTAAATCGTGAGATGAAGGAGCTTCCTCCGATTAAGACACTCGTTAATCTGGTTAGCATTACTCCCACAATTCCAATGCAAAAAAAAACAGTATTTCAACGAATTTTTGAGAAAATTTATTAATACACAACCTAATAGAGTTATGTTTAACTCTGCAAGAGTGATGAATAACTACTACAGGATATCCTTCGTATCCTCAGACTTAGCCATCTCTTTTGCAGAGTTGAACATACTTTACTTCTAAAAGTAAAGAAATAATAAGGTCAGATTTAAGTAAATATATTCCTAAAATAAGGTATAAACTCCTACTGCCATTAGGACGAAATATTTGTAATTATAATAAAGAATTAAAATCAATATGTAACGATAATATTAGAAACATAATGGAAACAGAATGCAATTGTAAAAGTCTTAGTTTTGATAAAATAAATAAACACATGTGTACCCATAATCTAGAATTAATTGAAAATTGTGAATTAAGAAAGCTGCTATCAAAAGGGTATAAATATAGATTAAATAATAACAACGACAAAAATAAAATTTACAATTCGTTATATAATAACTTAAATGATTACTTTAGTAAGCTGATTAATAGTGAAAGCTCGAATATATCTAAGATAAACATTTGGAAAGATTATATATTTGATAAAATTAAAAATAAAATGAAAATAACAAACAATTATAAAAGAAAAGATAAAATTAATAAAGATATGTATAAAGAGCTTAGTTAATTAAAGCATAACTATATAATAACAACTATTGACAAAGCTAGTAATAAATTTGTCTTCATATGCAAAAAGCTTTATTATGATATACTAATGAAAGAGGTTAATTCTAATGATTTAAATGTAAATCCAACATATGAAAGTAGTGAGTTGAGTTTAGAAACAATTATTACAAGTCACTGTTTTATAATGGATAAAAAGGGTATAAAGGTTGAATTAGATAATAAAACTATACCTATATTATATTGGAATCCAAAATTACATAAAAATCCAATAAAACCTAGGTTAATATGTAGTGCGTTTAAATGTACATTAAAACCACTTTCTGTCTATTTGAATAAAATACTTAAAGTAATTAAAGCACACTTTAAAAAATATTGCAAGGTAATCGAAATTAATACTGGTATAAAACACTATTTCAGTATTAATTCTACAAAAGAATTTTTAGAATAGACAAAAGGAATAAATTTTCAAAATATAAATACATACGATTTTAGTACTCTTTATACAAATCTAGGTTTAGTAGATATTAAAGAAGCGTTAGTAAAATTAATTAATCTTATATTCGGAAAAAGATATACATATATGTTATAATAATTATAACGCCTATCTAACAAAAATTAAACCATCAAGTAAATATAAATATATGGATAAAATTGAATTAATAGAATCCTTAAATATTTTGATAAATTAAAATTATTTAAAAGTAGGGACATCTTTATTTAGACAAGTAAAAGTTGTTCCAATGGGTGATAATAGTAGCCCAAGTATAGCTGACTTGTTTTTAAGCTTTATAGAATATGAATTTGTTCATAACTGTGTAAAAACTTAATCTAAACAATATAAATATATGAAATATATGTTTCGATACATTGATGATATATGTGTATTTAATTTTAATAACTTTTGTTCAATTAGTGAACAAATTTATTCAGAAAGCCTTATTCTTAACAAAACCAATATTAATGATAAAGAAGGTGTATATCTAGATATGAACATTAAATTAACATTAACTAAAACTACTATTAATTTATATCGTAAAGATGACATATTTAAATTTACAAGAAACATATTTTTGCATGAGCATTCATGCATACCATATAATATAAAATATAATACATTAAATAGTGAAATTTTAAGAATTGCAACAATATGTAATGATATTGGCTTTCTTCAAAATCATTTAAATAATATAATAGATACATTTTTTTAACTAGGTTACTATAAAAATAACATCAAGCAGAAAATAGTAAAATATATAAATCAACACAATAATATAAAGAATAAATTTAAACTCTTAAGTGGCAAATTTTTATGGATGGATAATAAATAATATACTTTGTATTAGAATAAGATACTAGATAGTTTTTTCATTGGAAATACATCATTAAAATGTATTTGGCCCCGCTGCTATTTGGATAGAGGAGTTAGGGGCCAAAACCTGATAGCATAGCAATCCCTCCTGATGACCTCTAATTCTTATTCTGATGCAACGTCTGTTATTTATTAGTCAATTCATAAAAATGACGTTTATTTTAAATTTCAATTTTTTATTTTAACTTGATTTAAATTATAGAAAATCTAAAAACAATTATTAATTTTATTATTTAATTATTAAATTTTGATTTAGCATTATTATGTTTTGTTTAGTTTATGATTATATTAAATACGTAGAATCTTTAGCTTATTTGATTATATTTATATCAAGTTAAAATTTAAAATTGAAATTTAAAATTTTTTTAATTGAATACGAATTGAATTACATATTTTACGAATTGAATAATAAAAAACAGACGATGTATAAGAATAAGGATTAGAGGTCATCAAGAGGAACTGCTACACCATCAGGTTTCGACCTTTATTCCTTGATCCAACATAGCATGTGGTCAAATACGGGCTAATGACATATTTTCTCTGATGAAATTTGATTATTTAGTGTATCTAATTCTAATAGAAAGTGTATTGTTTATTATCCATCCATAAAAAATTTTCGCTTAAGATTTTAAATTTATTTTTGATATTATTGTGTTGATTTGTATACTACAATAATTCAAGTATTGTCATAATCCATCTCAGCTGACTTTATCAACATAGAGGATCAGCGACTTTACTTCCAGATTCTAGCTGATGACCGAGCTTCGAATTTTATATCTAAGGTTGAAGGCGTGCACTCCACGAATAAACCTCATTTCGGTCGTCTGTACTCGAGATCTGTTCTTTCGGTCATAACCCAAAGTTCATACCCATAAGTGAGGATAGGTAAGCAGACAGCGATAAATTGAAAACTTAGCCTGAAGGCTTAGCTATCTCTTTACCACAACTAATCTACGCAAAGAAATCATTATAGGGTAACTGTACAGTTCCGTTTCTCAATCTCTCTATTATTCTTTCCATAATTCGATAACAAAAAGCCCAAGTACTTGAACTCTTCAACGTTAGTAAGACCTTATAAAAAATATATATTATATCATTATAATATAATAATATATTAATATAATAATTTAAATGTAATAATTTATAATATAATAATTTATATTATCAATATATATTATCATATATTATCATTATAATACGACATATCATTTATATGTCGTATATTGTACAGAGTATTTTATTAATTGAAAAAATTAGAGATTATTACTCAATCTATTCGACGATTGCAATGGTCCTTTTTAAGTTTTATGCTATATATAATATTATAAATATTATATCATATATGCTAGATAATATATGATATGTATATTATATATCATATCAGTCATATATGTCAAATACGAAATATATATCATGTATGTCATATATGATTTAATTTGTGCATACTTGTATCTAATAATTAAAAATACATGGATGTGCAAAACATTTTACCTTAACTGTTAATCCAAAGTGAGGATCCTTCGTAGTGTGCCCGTCTTCAGCCTTAGAGATAAAGTTCGATGCTCGGTTATCCGCTATAATCTTGGAGTGTAGCCGCTGCACATCTACGCTGATGGAAGTTAGCTGAGGTGGCTAGGTCACGTTTTGAGGATACCCTGAGGCATACCTCGGTATTTGTGGAGATATCAATATCTCCATCTTGCCTAGGAACGCTTAGGACTATCTGAAATTAAAGTCTTGTCGGCCACTTAGGACAGTGATACTTTGTCACGTCTCGTTCGTCACTGTCTCTACATCCCGACCTTCGTATCAGTATAAACAATGAACAAATTTTGTTTATTAAGTATATTTTATATTTATATATTATATAACTTATATTTAAATTGAGAAAACTATTTAATTTTAGAGGTTAATAAAGTAAATAATATGTAACTCACTTAGTAATTATACTGATTCTCTAAGATAAAGAAGCCTTTATTCAATTACATAACAATTTCTGCCAAATGCCAGATTTGCACCGATTTTCTAGTGTGTTCAGTTTATGATCTTGGTGAAATTAGGACAGTTGTATAAAAAGGGGTTTATTTTTACGTGGCAAATGTATCATTACCAACTCATGTATAGATAGTACTGAATGACAAAACTTATATTTTTGTACATCTTGTGTCTAATTATTAAAAATACCTTGATGTGCAAAACCTTGGCTGTTTTACTGTATATACCTTAACTGTTAAGCCGTATATAGGGAAGAAGAATTTACAAGTCGAAGGCATTAGGATACTGGCGTCTTCATATCTCACGTTGGAAGATGTGACAATATTTTAGTATTAAGTATGCAACACGATATCTATATAATATTCGTTTATTTTTGTTTCTTTTTGTGAATATTCTCATTTTTGATCTTTTTGATAAAATATAAGCTTATTTCTGTGTGCTAGATTGAGATATTAGCTAGGTAAGATATTAAAACTAACTGTAATTAGTAAGGTTTTTGATTTTAAAACAAATAAATCATTAGTGTGAATTTTTCCTCGCTGTCGTATTTGTTGAAGGATTCTGACTAAAACCTAATTACAAGAAACTCTTGCAACTACACTAAATATTATCTATCATAATATATATGATATATCATTATATATATTATCATTATACATTATGTATAGAACTCATATAGTCTTTATATCATATTATAAATTGATTTATTCATAATATATTAGATTAATATTGTATAAATATTAATAATAAATTAATAATATTATACCACTAATATTATTGACAATTTTATTTAAATAATAATATCAAATATATATTTTCACTTCACAAATTTGAGTTATCCAAACGTTATTGAAATCTTCATTATCTTCCGTCTTATCGCTTTTTTATTAACCTAAAAGAAGATTCAACTGAAGATGAATAATAACAAAACACACTTTAAAGTGCTTGTTGAATATCAGCGCTCGTTCCAAATTGATATTGATACCATCTCACTTTTGTTCGAGTATCACGTCGCTGTGTACCAAAAACGAAATTTCAAAGCCCGGCCACTGGTTAATTACAACGAAAACGTTCAATCTAGCAGATGGTTTATTTGCCCGCTTGATTGCAATGGTACTAAATACATATTGCTCTCTGTTGATGTAAATTTTCTTTACTATTGTTTACTATTCTTAGGTCAAATTGACTTTAATATTATGCGAAAATCTGTCGATAAAACATTATCGGACATAGTTCCTGGATCACTGGTGAAGCGATCATATGGAAATAGTTCTGATATTTATCGAGTAATTAATTTTCAAACCGACATCAATGTCAATACAAAACTTGGAGATCAGTGCAGCAAGACGTTTAAAGAATATTATTTAAAATGTTACGATATAATGCTCCCCGATGATTCTAAATTTGTATATGCTACGAGAGAACACACTCACAAAAACTTTCTAATCCCGGAATCTAAACTAGTAAAGACTAATTCTATACGCGAATACTTTCCGGTTCATTTGCTCAATCTGACCGCCAATTACCTTATTGGAGATGTGTGTAAATGGGCGGATGTGGCAGTAGCAACTTCATATTCGCTATCCAGATATTTGGCGTGTTTACAGCTCCTCGACAAAATATGTAATACAACTGAGCCACTTTGTGATTCAGTGAGTTAACTTAAAATGTTTTTATAAAGCGCTTTTAATTTATTTGTTTGCTTATTAATTTTTTATTTAACGATACTTTCATATTATACGTGGGGTTAATATTTGTATGACATTCATCTTCGCATATGTCCGAAGATGAAATTATTAGGAACAAAAGATGCGTTAAGCAATTCAATTTCAAACGTAAAATTGTTACTGCCATTATCATCAAATTAACACAGCGAAGTAATCAAACAGGTTGTTATCTTTTTGAAAATATAGATATTTTTACATAGCGGTATTATTTTGCCATATTTTACAGTATTATTTTACTGTAAGCAGCATACTTCAGATTGCTAACATATTATTTGCAATTTCAAAGATTATATAATTTTGTTGATTATTAGAAATCGAAATGTCACCCTTTTATGAGCACTTTATTTCAATTAAATTCAACACTTTTTGATGCTATTGTGTTGTGCTTGTATTAATTTGTAATCATATAAGCCAAACGCGGAAGAACGACGAAGAACACTGCTAGATGCCGTTTCGTCGTCACTATGACTCTTCAGTGCCATTTTCCTCCCACGGCTGGATGCAGAGCAGGACTAACAGACGGCTTTATCAAAGAATCATGTGATGATATACTATAAAACCTCTAGTGACATCACTATTGAGTGCTGAATTAGCACTACCGCTTCAATTTCCGCGTAAACTTTTGTAATCATATTAGCTAGACGCGGAAGAACCACGAAGAGCACTGCAAGATGCCAATTCGTCATCACTATGACTCGTAAGTGCCAGTTCCCTCCCACTGTTGGATGCAGAGCAGGACTAACAGTGGGAAGGAACTTGCATTGAATAGTCATAGTGATGACGATACAGCATCTAGCAGTGTTTTTCGTCGTTATTCCGCGTCTGGCTTATATGATTACAAAAGTTCAAGCGGAATAGTATCAATTGAGAAATTGTGTTCTAATTGGTATATATTGTTGTAAATATTAAGAATCAATGATAAAGGTTTTCAGCTGTTTCAAAAATAAAAATAAAAGATGTTGATCAATTATTTATTTAAAGTTTTAGATCAATAACAATAAAACAAATTTATTGATTTTCTGCTACAAAAATTCCCACATTATAATTTTAATCAAAATTGAGTATGTAAAGTAGTTGAATTAATTTTATAAAAGTTGTGCTTTTTATTATATTTAACGGTTATTATGAAAGAATTTTTCCTGGATAAAAATTTTTATATTTGTATTTGTTTCATTTGTAAAGTCGAAATTTGCTGGTATTGCTGCCTTGTTTAGTTATGCACAATGCCAAGTCAGTTAGAATGGAATAATCTAATGGGTATGTTTTAATATTGTTTTAATTTTTTAATTGTTACATTTTACGTTTTTTTTGCAGACAATGACGAAGAGGTATAACATTACACATACTTTGTAATACTAAAGCACAACATTGTTATAATTAAGAGTATTCCATTTTGTCGATTCAATTTAATAAATACAACATACTCTTTATCAATCGAAAATCGTTACACTTTGCTTACATTGTTGAATAGAGCTACAACATTGAGTTCTTCGTGTAATGAAAACCTTGAACGCTTGGAGATATTGGGAGACTCGTTTTTGAAATTCGCGTTAACAATTTACTATTTCTGTTCCGTTTCCGATATCGAAAATGAAGGATATCTGGAAGAATTAAGGAAGCAACACATATCAAACAGTTATTTGTTTCAACAAGCAACTCTAACAGGATTATCGTCATACTTAGCAGTGCAATCGCCGGTTATGTACAATTGCAATGAAGACGCTGATGGAAGCACAATTCCTTCGTTTTTTACGTTAGATAAGCCTGTTGGATGCTTCAAAATGAGAAGCAAACGACTAGCTGATTGTGTTGAATCAATAATAGGAGCATTTCTTGTATCCGAAGGTTACGAATCCACGTTACATATGATGCAACACTTTTTCAACATACCAACATCAATCAATAAAGGTAAAGTATTCAAGTTTGCATTTATTGTATATTGATGCTAATTTGTTTTTTTAAATGTAAATTAATACATTAAATTTATACATTCAGTATATTGAAAATTTTGTAAGTGCATGCTGGATAACTCAGTTAGCTGATATCTGATCTCCCAATATTTTTGCTAATCAAATCAGCTAACTGAGTCGACGTATTTAATATAATTAAAAACTAAACAAAACATAATAATGCTAAATTAAAATTTAATAATTAAATAATAAAATAAATAATTGTTTTTAGATTTTCTATAATTTAAATCAAGTTAAAATAAAAAATTGAAATCTAAAATAAAAGTCATTTTTATGAATTGACTAATAAAAAACAAACGTTTTATCAGAATAAGAATTAGAGGTTTCGACAAAAATAAATTGCGAATCCTTAAAAATGTTTATATAAAAATTCTTGTTTCTAAAAATATTATTTTTTTACATTCGATTTTCATTTTTGCTTCTAGTATAAGCAATACTTGTGTAAAGAATATCTTGTTGCATTTAGCAATAATTGTATAAATTATTATTTACACGTTGGAATCCTTGATTAAAACGTTTAACTGAGGAGATCATTATAACCATGACAAGTCGTTGCTTTACTCCATGCAGCAAACTTTAATCAAATCTAGAATGTTAACAATAATATATTTAATTGCTTTCTAATTAAATATTTATATGACAAGACGGCATCTTTGACGCTATTTAAAAGTACTTATCAAACTTTCATCATATCTTAAATCGGGATCCGATTTCCATGGATTCCTTCATACCTTCATTGATAAACAGTAATAACATTATGATCGTTGATCCCTGAGGCGAAGTGAACATCGCTTTGTTTGTACTGATATTGATAATTATATTTTAGTAATTCAACACAAGTGTAAAATCGTTATTTAATAAAAGTTCATTTTTAGCATAAAAATATATAGAAGCATAAACAGGAGACGATTTTGCGTTTGCTAAAAAATTAGATTAAAATATTGTGATGGTTTTTTAGCAGCTTCATACGAACGCCCTACTAATAACAACAAGGCCCTTACAAATCTGTGGCTGCAAGCAGATTTAAGCAATCTTGAATGTAAACTTAACTATAAGTTCAAAGACAAATCACTACTGTTAGAAGCAATTTCACATCCGTCCGCTTTCTATAACTCTATTACCAACTGTTACGAAAGGTTACATGAACTGTTTTAACTTTCATTGTATATCCACATTTTAGATTTGAGTTTGTTGGCGACGCACTGGTCGATTTTCTGATCACACGATTTATATACCTAGATTGTAAAAAGTATACTCCAGGTAATAATGACAGTTTGAACAACGTGACGAACTGTAAATGTTTTTTTATTCGTATGATCATAATATACATTTAAAAAGGTAACCTAAATTACCTTCCATAGTTGTAATACATTGTCTATTTATTTACTTAATAATTGAATATTTGTTCATTCCAATATACATAATATTCTACAAAACGACGTGTATAGTTTGAAAAGCTAGAAATCTTAGTTTTTTATAATTATAACCATGACGTTATATATGATGTCAACCTGTATGTTTTATAAACAATTGTTTTAACATTTTTTATAATTTAATGATGACCTTTATAATTTGCATATTATATGATGTAAATTAATCATAAAGAAACTAAGTTACGATAAATGCTATAAGTTACTGTAACTTTTATTTATACAAAAGACATGACACGCACATTTCACCTAATATTTATTTATTAATTAGTATTTATTAATAAATTACCTTTAATTATATTAAGAATACGTTTTGTTAACTAAATTATTGTTCAATAAATATAGTATACGGATGTGTACTAATATAACTTTATTGCTCTCCATTACTTTAATGTAATGATGATCCCGATTATTCTACACGCTTTATCTGACTACGCTATTCGGATTTTACATTATTCAACTTTCGTCAAATATATAAATGCTTTGAGTGTTATTGAAGGAAATTGTCGGAGGCGAGTTTTTCACATTTTGCCGCAATCGGTGTGACATCATACCGGAGACGGATATTATTGTTGTTTCGAGCATGGTCTCGTTGAGTGAGTTCACTGGCCAATTTCAGTATCTGTGTCTCCATGACGACAAGCTGTTTTTCACCTGCCTTTGTGATTGGCCAGCATTCAGCTCTGTATAATACCACTGGGCAGATAACTGTTCAATAAATGATAGATTTGAGATTATACTTTATTTTTCGATTGCATATGACACAAGTTTTCGTTCGCTATTTATTTCAAGTTGCGTTGATACGCTCAGTAATCTCGTGGAATAAGTTACTGTCGGTAGAGATAGTCGAGCCAAGATATTTGAATTTATCGGAGCGAGGGATAAATCTATACCATGGATATCAATGGTGCTAACTTTATCCGCCTTTGCTGTCATGCAATCCGTCTTTGTTATATTTAACATCATCCCGTTTTGAGATAGTCAATCGTACCACGTTTCTACCAATCGATTAAGATCATCTTTATCTTTAGAAGCAAGGAAAACATCATCTGCATATAGATTTTAAACGGGATCGTGTGCTGTATATCGTGAGTGATAGTAACCATGACGAGTAATAAAAGGAGTGGAGAAAGAGCGCAACCCTGATGAACACTTACGGAGATTCTAGATGGCTCCAAAATCCCAATCACACTTTGTATTCTGCTTCTTGGATTTGCATAAAGCGCTTGAACACACCGTAGGAGCTTTTCCAAGACTAAGTGTTGACTAAGCGTATGCTAAATAAGTTCATGTTATACTCAATCGAAGGCATTTGCCTGATCAAGGAAAGCAGTATAAAGTGGTATATTTTTCTAACGGTATTTCTCGAGGATCATCCGTGCAGCCTGATTTGCGTCAATCGTACCTCATCCCTTGACGAATCCGACTTGATTAGTGGTAACTTTGACAATCTCACGGATACAATTTTCAAGTACATGCTTGTATATTTTCTTTGTATGTGATAGCGGCTTGATCGGTCGATAATTTGAGCAATTAGCTGGATTGCTTTTTCTTTTCTAGATTGGCACTGTCGTACTATTTTGCCAATTCACGATAATCTCGCCGTTCTGATCGTTGATGCAGTATAACTTTTCGATATCTTGGTATCTGCTTGCGTCTGGACTTAACAAATCGATAAAATTCACATTCTCCATTTCTATTATCTAATTTCCTGCTAATTTAAGCATAGTGAACAGCTCGTGCGACGAGACAGATTTCCTAGCGTTAAGATTGGCTTCTGGATACTTCCTTCAAGTTGTCACGAGTCTTATTTTCAATGCAAACCTATATTGCATATTTTTCTCGCAGACCTTCGTTTTGACTTGGTCCGTCTAGAGCCCAGTTAAACGATTAATGTAGTGTTTTCCCAAGTTGGAAATCCAATCATTATGCAAGCTGCGTCATGAACAACATTCTTAAACTCATTTCATGTATCCTATGCCGTTGTGATATCTATCAGTTGTGTGCGTGCTATCATCTCAGCCTCCTTCACATGACCATTTGATTCTAAATGCGCCGGTCTGTTTACCTTACTTCATTTCCGATGGTTTGATATTCAAAGTGGCGACTGGCCTAAATGCTTTTGACAATGGACAGATGTCGGCTTCGTACGATGATAAAGTAGATATGCGACTTATTGTTGTAATTATAGAAAGTTGGGAGTTGTTGATCGCTATATGAACCGAGTGTTTGGGATAGTAATATTATGAAAGTCACAAAAATTAGTTATACATTCCTATCTTTGTTTCGTTGACCTTAGTCTTTGTCTCCGTGGCATCGATTTCCATCTAATTTTGTCCAACATAACCGTTAAAGTCTCCTGTGATAGGCATCACTTACTGGCATCGAAGCTACCTCTTCCATGATGCCAGTAAGTGTTTCTTGTTCAGAGATACTATTTTGCAGTCTTCGCTCGTCACTTGCTTATTTCTCTGGACTCGCTTTACGTCCCAATTTATGAACTCGCTTTACGTCCGTGAACTTGTTCATATTTCAGCTAAGTAAGCATCCTAATAGGTCTATCGCAGTATCTGCCACCAGGAGGGTGCCGTGCTTAATTCACCTCGTAGCTGGTTCGCTACGAGTGTCTAGGGGCACCACGAGGAGAAACGGACCTCACCCCGACGTGATAAAGAGTCATTGTGGTAACAGTCTTTGTGGCTACTCTTACTAACGTGAAATCTTTCACTCATTATTTATGCAAAGCGTTAAGTATCGTGCACGATCCAGCTTTTATTTTCAATTTTGCAACATTTAGCACGAAGGTATATGATCTTGACACACAATTATATTTTACTATCGTAAATATTCAATAGTACTGGGGATCTCCAACAACAAATCAATCGCTAATTTAAAAATCATCTATACACGGGTATCACGATTAATTTCGCTGAATATGCATTCCTTTTTCGCAATAGATCCAGCCTTTGTGTATGCATTCCTTGTAAGGAGAAATGTGGCTCACTGCTACACTATTCTCTTAAAAATTTATATCAAGATTGCTTCTTTCTCAGATTGACAGAATTAACAAATGTTTAAATTAGCATTGTTGAGTTCACATTTTGGAATCCCTTTTTTGGACATGTATCTAGTATTTGGTTTCTATGCACAATCTGAGAAGCAAAGTGATAAATAAAAAACATCTCGTTAAATGAGATGACAGCAACAGTATTCCGGTATCGTATGACAAGGGATTTGAAATAGAAGCTTGTATAAGATAAGCTCTATTTTTAGAATACGGATTCTTCCATGCAATTTATATCAACGTTTTATGATGCTAATAAATCCAAATCTACATTATCAATTTGCAAGTTCCAGTGATTGCAATTAGTCCAAATGTTGTTGTAGCCTGCAATTTTAATTTTGACTGAATTTCAAAGCTTATCGGCTCAATATTGGTAATCATTGAAATCGAAGTTTACTTCGATATTATAATAAATAATATCGAAAAAATTTTAATATTTTAATGTTGCCATTAAAGTTTAGATTCGTGTTTAAATTTTATTGTCGTTGAGTAATTTTGTTAGCATCTTTATCAATTGCTCGGTTTATTCTTTATAGGTCAGGTTTCTAGCTTGCGAAGTGCGCTTGTCAACAATTGTACAATGGCGATGTTATCTGTAAAGCATAAGCTTTATCAACACGTCATTTACGTGTCCGCAGCACTCTACAAAGATATTGATAGATTCGTGGAGTATATGGAACCATTTGTTGATCATGTTGTATGTCAGAAAATTAACAACATTTACGTTTTGTTGGACATTTTCTTTGTGAATTTATAGAACAAGTGGCAGGAAATATTATGGACCTGTCCGGAACCGCCAAAAGTTTTAGCGGACATATTCGAATCTATAGCAGGAGCAATATTTTTCGACTCCGGTCATTGCCTACAAACTTGCTGGACAGTATTAACCCCTTTATTTGGAGATCTTCTTAGTACGTACATATAATAATTACTTATTTTTAAACTTTGTGCTTTCCTAGGTTTATACAAATCTAACATTCCTCGTAATCCAATACGATGCGTTTATGAAAAGTTTATTGGGGTTAAATTCTCGTAAGATTATCTTGTTAATTTGGCTCGAATTATCGCTACTCCAAATATGTACATGTTTAGAACCTCACAACAGATCGGATCAGAAATCGATAAAGTTTACAAAGTAATATGCACCTTACCAGATGGCCGAATATTTGAAGGAATTGGCACAGACCCGGCAAGAGCAAAGCGACTTGCAGCTCTTGAAATTTGGAAAACTGCGTCGAGTTAAGATAGATTTTTAATTGTAAATATCGAGTTTTAATTTCAGAATAATGTAATCATTTAAATAATTTTATATTTTTGTAATCTATCTGTACCAATCAAATTTATCTATTATAAACATAGCGAACTTTTTGGAAGACTGACGTCGCATCTAGCATATTTTACTTTTCAAATTCAATTGAATAAATTTTAGTTATGATTCGATTATACCAAATCCACCGGGAAAATAAAGACAAACAATTAGTGAAGCTTCATAGTTTTCAATGTATTTTCAACGTAATGTGTTTTCAATGTATTACAATTATTTGTTAATTTAACTAAATTGGTCATCGACAGTTTCCGGTAGCGGTATTTAAAAAATATATTTTATTGTTAAAATATTCATGAGTAATGATTATATCACTATTTAACAAATAACTAAATCTTATGTGAAATCATTTTAAATCAAATATGTAGCTAAACAAATTCCGTTAAATTCTGTTGTGCAAAACGAGATAAATCTTTTGGCAAACCGTTTGTTTTATTTACAAATCAATGCAATTATGTTCAAATTCCTATAACCAATGATCCCGTAAAAGTAGACATTAGTAATCCGAGAACCAAATTATTATTTCGAATCTGTAAATTTCCGATAGTTTATAAAGTTAATATGAATTAACATATTAATAATATTAATAAATCAAAATCCTTTATTATGAAATCAGCTATATTTGCTTACAAGTTTACAGTGTTAAATACAATAAGGTAATAAAAAATGTCAATACCAAAATTATTGATTGTTTAAGAATTTAATAGTTTGAATTTTAAAACTTTCAAAAGGAGGGTTGTACGATTTTTTTGGTGGAATTATCGAGGTTTTCGTTGCAGTGTTTGTTACAATGGAAGAGTGATCATCAACCAGAGATTGTACCTCTAGTTTAAATAAATATCGTTCGCAATTTTAATATGTTAATTGACAATATTATTAATTAAAACATTTATATTATGATTAAATTAGGCTAATGGCAATTCATCTTGCAAGAGAAAGAATATTTGGGCTAAAGTTCAAATAACTCTGTGATGTATTATCATATATTTTTAATGAAAATGCTAGAGATTATAAATCTTTACAACAAAAAATCGTATTTGTTGAATTCCTTTCGCAAACGTTGATCATCAACATTCCATAGTAAAAGGAAATTTAAAAACGTCGTCTTCGATTAAATAAAGTAATTTGTGGTTTCTTCTTAATTAGGCAGTAATCAAGCACTTTTTGAAATTTACTTTGAATCATTTATTTTATTTATAAAATAAATATTATTTAAAGTTGTATGTTGTTGCACTACAGGAAACAACATAAGATGTTTGTTGATAAGATTTCGACGAATAAGCTCATATAAAATTTTCATCGTAGTTTCGCATAAAGTTTGTTTTATTTAAAAGATGATGATTTACTTTGAATCATTTATTTGTGTTCTATTAGCTTCAAATATTGATTGTAACACTCACAAGCGATAAATGATGTTGTTCGTTGTTAACACTATAGGACATATGTATTAAAAGAAATATTTGTTAATTGTTGAATATGTTGGTTTAATTTATAAATTATTATTCATTAATATTAATAAACATATTGTTTCTGTTGATTCTCCATATCGCTAGTGAAATTGTAAAATATAACTCAGATTAATATTATTACAAATATTTAAAACTTTGTTTAATTTATAAAGCAAATATTTATTTCAAATTTTTGAATTTCTTTTAGTTTATAAAGTTAATAATTCTTTGTAATACAAATGCAGTTAGTTTTGAAAATAACCATCATCTAATTATGCATATGCATTTAAATCATGTAAAATTTCTCGATTTTAATTCAGATTTATTTCAGAAATAGCAAACATTGCTATCCCTGTCAAAAAGAGATTCATTTGACGGATTTTTAAAAGCGTCACTTTTAATACTGCATTAACAAATGATGTTTCTTAGTAAATACGTGGTTTAATACTTCAATGAACTTAAAACATCATCAGAAGGAAACATTTCTTATTTGCATTCTTTACTTGTAAATAAAGTCGCATGGTTGTAGAAACCGGATTAGAATAAAAACAGATATTATATTCAAAATATTAATTTTTATATTTCCATAGAGCTAAAGCCATATGTTAACCAATAATCCAAGTAATGGTGAATTTGAATGAATTCGATGAATTAGACAGAGTTTACTAATTTTTCTCGAAACAGATGAAAACGAATGTTAGTTATTTTAATATACTTTAATGTTTATGAATATAATTTAAATCATGACTGCACGAGTGTTGAACAAATAACAGTGAATCAAATCAGTTTGTTTCCGTAGAACAATTCATGATACTATATTTTTATATTAAATGAATCCTTAACTTTTGAAGTTTCTGTAAACATAATTTTAATTCATCGTGCATGAGCAGAAATCTATTTTTATAAGCAAATGAACTTACTGTAAAGCGTTTTCTATCTGTCTGACATGCTTATTAAATTCTTGTACAGTAATTCGCTGGTTGATTATACTTGCCGTAAGACCTAGAATTCTAGGTTTCTCTTTGTTATCCTTATTATATCTTCTCATTATATTCATGTAGCTGTGATTCTTTTTCGTATGATGACACTCATCAAATATCAGTAAGTTGATTTGCGAAAATTCTGAAATTATGATACAAATATTGCATAAATATGGTAATTACTTCAGCACACATTAAGAATAAATCAAATACCGATTATCGAAAGACGTAATGCGATTTCAAAAACACCAGCGGTCATCACTAGCACTTCGTATGAATCAAACTCTATAAGCCACCTTTGCCGATTCCATATGTCAACACCGTCATTTCCAACCAAGCACCCAACCTTCATGCTTGTATGTCGCTTGATGTAAAGAGTCTGCTGAATAGCTAATGGCACTAAAATATATTTGGCCGATTATTAAACATTGGTTTGCTGTTTGGCTGCAAAATACTAATTTAATAATTGTCCAGGGCGGTTAACCATCGTGAGGGAAGCCATGAACAATTAAGGAACACATCGAAAGTATCATTGGACAATAAAATTTAATAATGTTTAATTTAATGTAAACACTACTTCTATTACAATTTCAAAAAAAATCACGAATTTTTAAAGGCTTTTATAAAATGGTCTTTTTATAAAACCAAAATAACAGTATTTAACAATATATAATCAATCGGGAATGCCACTATCCCTGATTGACATTTGAAGGCTTCTGTCGGGAATGTTATACGTTTTAAAGGAATTAGGACCCGTTGGTTTGATACTGGCTCTGTGCAACGTTTAAGCATACCAATGTACTAAACAGCAGTTCTATTTGACGTTAAACGACAATCTTAACAAATTTCGCAATGACTACTGGAATCTTGTGGATTCGCTTATTGATCGTATTAAAATACGATTGGACGAAAAATGGGATGTTAAATCTATTCCCGATAAAATGAACATGCTACTTCAATGTATTAAGGAAAACTATAAAATGTTCCCTAATAATTGGAAGGCAATTGTATTTGTGAAAACTAGAATGGTCGCCCAGAGCTTAGCAGCTCTTTTGAATATCATTGCCCAAACAAAGCCGGAATTTAATTTTATTACATGCGAATACGTATGCGGCCAAAGTGCAAATTTCGGTCGAATGTCACTTTTTGTACAGGTAAAAATATCTTTTAATTTTATTTGTGCGTGCATTGTGGGAATGATAAAAATAAAGTGCCTTTTAGTTTACCATGGAAATTATTGTTATATTTATTTTAATTTCAGAAATCATTTCGTTATAAATTATTCTGCTTGTGCTTTTGATATTTCAAAACACCATCGCAAATTCTTATTAGTTTGAATTTATTATGTTGATAAATATTTTGTCCAAATATCGAAAATATTGCGTGACTGGATCGTAGAGTTAGAGTAGATGTATGGACCGAGTCGTAGGTTGGAAGTTTAAATAGGATGGTAAGTCGGATAGACAGGAACGGAAAACAATAAACAGTAAGCACATGGTGACGCGTTAAGAAATGCTAGGCCGATTGAGAAGCAATAGATGCCAAGAAATATGATCAAAGCGTCGGAGGCGTAATAATATTCTAGCGGATGTGTTGATAACGGATTGAAGACGGCGTTGTAAGGTTTTGTGTGAGTTGACAATCACACTAAGACAATTCTTCATTTGCGGGAGAATAAGTGAGGGAATAAGTTGTCCACCGATGTGCGGATTAATTATTCTACTAATACGTCGAAGGGCACATAGAAGAAAATAGCAAGAACGAACGTTTAATCGAACAAAAGAGAAAAAGAGAAATATTGTTATCAAACTAAACATCAAAAAAATGTTAAAAATGATTTTTTTATAAAAATAGCTTACCGGTATGTAAACAATTTATAAATAATTTAACTATTATTCGATAACATTGTTTTATTATTTGACATTATTCGTTAAAATTGTTTTATTTTTTGGAATACGACTTTGTAAATCTAAAAACTTGACTTTACTTTTTTTATACTTTTGTAGTATAACACTCGAACAGTAAAGCATAACCTGCATGCTTTTTTACAAACTTCTTCGAAAAGCTTAACCCGGAATGTGCCTACCACAGGCACCTAGCATCCAATGGGGCGTGTCGACCTTAGAAAATCGCAGGTATGGAATTTTAAAGTAGAGGAATAGCGATATGTGAAGATCAATAAGTTGGTTGAGTGAAGAGGAACGTGTTGCATTAGAGAATCACAGGAACGTAGGTGAGTAGAAAGATAGCGAGATTCACTTAGTGTTTGCAGATAAAGATGAGAAGGAGAATTACAATGGAGAAGGCAATAAGTCAGGCAAAGCAGACAAAAACGAACGCGATGTTCAATACTTAGCCATCTAAGTTTTGATAAATAGGAAGATATATGATCGAATTTACGAAGTCGAAAAAGGATGCGCACCGCAGTGTTAATGAGGTGTTGAAGAGGTTTAAGTGATGACTTTGAAGAGAAAACGAGAAGGCTAAGACAGTAATCAATACGTGGGAAAAGAAGGGAGGAGATAAGAGATTTACAAGAACTAAAATCTAGAGAATTTCTGACGAGACGAATATCACGGAGAAGAATATTTGAAGACCTAGTTTTATCACGAATGAAGGGATCGAGATGCAGGTTATTGTCGAAGTGAATACCTAGAAATACTAGTTTATCTTCAGCAGGAATAATTGTGGTCTGAAGATACAGAGAAGGAAGAGTTACAGAAACGAAGGTAAAGTCCATTACACTTTAGATATGGTATGATCGAGGGACATGCGCAAAGAAATTAGATATTCTGATGAGCATAAAGACAATTTGACGAGGATATGAAAAGTTAGCTTAGGGAATAATGAGACGAGTCAGAATAAAGAAGTGCATCATCAGCGTACTACATTACTCTGAATCAGAATTTATTAGTTATAAAAGATAAATATCCAAGACGAAGCGTAAAGAGAACAGGGCCAAGTACTGAACCTTGAGTTATACCACAGGAGATAGAAGATAAAGGAGAACATTAATATTAAAATGGACGGAAAATAATCAATCGGAGAGATACAAAGAGAACCAAGCCAAGGTAGACGAATAGAAGTCATAATCATAGCGAAGACGAGAATAAGGATTTTGTGATCGACAATGTCGAATGCAGATGAAAGATTGAGCGATATACCACACTACAAAGTCCTTTGCCATGAGCGGAGAGCAGATCAGAAAATACTTTATAACATGCTAGTTCTGTGGAATGATTGGAGCGGAAAGCATATTCATAAGAAGGGTAGAGCTGCGATGATATGAGATACCTGTTGATCTGATCTAAGACAAGAAGTTCAAGGCTTTTAGATAAGGTTGGTAGAATCAATATTGGTCGATAAGATGAAGGAAGATGGGGTTAAAGAGACGTCTTTTTAAGTAGGAGACGAACAATTGCAGCTTTCCAAAGAACCGGAAATATTCCATTTCGAATTGACGAGTTAAAAAGGCTTGTAAGGAAAGGTGTGAAGTTTGTTGACAACAATTTGAGAATTCGAGTATGGGTGGGATAGGCAGAAGAGGACTTACAGGTTGATGAAATAAGAAGGCAAGATACCTCGTCTTCAGATACCACAAGTAGGTAGAAGAGTTCAGGGATACGAATAGACGGGATACAAGAAGTTTGTGTTAGGACTATGATCGAATCGATTAGAGAAATAGCTTTTGAAATTAGGTAATCGGATAATTGATAAGGATCAAGAGTGGAGATGGCAGAGGAACGAGAAAGTAGAGAATTGAGAGTTTTCCATTTAGTTTGATAGTTATTAGCGGAAGCTAGTTTGTTTCACCGAAAACTGTTTCTTAGAACGCAGAAATTGCCTATGCGAACGACCAAGAGCAAAAAACTGGTTAGAAAAAACGGATGAGTCAAGTGCCGAAGATAGTCTGAGATAACGATGATAATTTCAGAAAGAATTACGCAGGAGGCATTTTGTAGTCACACGCTCAGAGTCGAAACATATTGCACTATAGTGATGTGATTGAACACCAGATTTAAGGTGAATAATTTCATCGAGGATAGAGCAAAATACATTGTTAAAGAGGGTACATAAGTAATTAGAAGATTGGTAGGTTATCAATATACTAACCCCCAAGTTCTTGGGGGTTAGTAGATAGAATAAAAACGCAAAGGTAGGACATCAATATCGAGGGTACCGCCAAGAATATAAGTAGCAGAAAAATAATGAGGTGACATGATTTGAAAGTTATGACCATTAAATGTAGAAATCGTCTTTAGGGTATTGTAATCACAAGGACGGTTTAAACGAACTTCTATATCACCTAGACAACGCAAGGTAAACCGGAGAGGAAGATAAAAGAAAGTAAGTTTGACAGTTCACAGAAAAAAGAGTCTAACAGATGGCATGATCCAGGTCGATAGAATAAGTAGTTATTGAGAAACAACGATCCGGCTTTTACACGGAACCCAAGTAGTTCGAAAGTAAGAGGAACAAATAGCAACGATAACGATTGCAACGGAGACCAATGGTGAGAGAAATATATAAAACCACCATGGTCTCATGCGCTCTGTGCATGGCAGTGCGTATTGCAGTTTAACCATGCAACAAGCACTAAATTCATTCTAATAGAAATGCTATTTTAAAGGGACACTTTCAAGTGAACAAATATATAAAATATAATTTGGCGTTACAGCTGCCCCGAGACACCAAATGGTGTACTCATAAATAAATCACAATGTTTTCCTCATTATGAGGCATAAACACCAGGCAGCATTCTATATACGACCAAAAAATAGAACCGAATTATTCTTGCAATATTCAAATTCGCTACGTATACCCAGTCATCCTATTTGTGACGACAAACTTTAACGACAGAATACGCGTTTCACTCTAACGAAGCTCATCAGTATCGTGACTTTAATAATCATCCATAGGCACCTTAACACAACACGCTTAAACAATGTTTAAAGCTCGAAAAGCAGAATTCCCTTAATCTGAATGATCAGAGAGAATTTAGCATGCGATATGTGCATGACAGTGCGTATTGCTGTTTAACCATGCATCAGGCACTAAATTCCTTTTAATAGAAATGCTGTTTTACAGGGGCACTTTAAAGTGTACAAATATATAAAATATAATTTGTTGTTACACCTGCCCTGGGGCATTGAATGGTGTACTCGTAAATAAATCACTACGTTTTTCACAGGGAGGCATAAACACCAGGCAGCATTCTATATATCCTCATCATACCAAGAAATGGAACCGAATTATTCTCGCAGTATTCAAAGTATGCCTAGTCATCCTATGTGTGACGATAAACTTTAACAACGACAGACGCATTTCGCTCTAACGGAGCTCATCAGTACTGTGACTACAATAATCATTCATAGACACATTAACACACGCTTTAGCAGTGTTCAAAGCTCGAAAAGCAGAACTACCCTTAATCTGAAATATGATGCATGGTTACACTGCAATACGCACTGCCATGCACAGCGCGCATTCTAAATTCTCTCTGATCGCAGACAAAATCGCAAACAAGGCAACATGTTGTATTATCCCATATCACGTTGCATTGCCATCACTGAACCGGGACATGTTTCGTAGCGACAATAAAATACAGGTTTTACTGAAGTGTGATTCAACAACCTTTTTTACATTTCTGCCATATGTATAGCGGCGTATGTAGGGGCCATAGGCGTGCTTATAGCAGTACTGGACTTTTAATGAAAGGTCTGTCGATGAATGTTGAGAAAGTTGTTGGTCAGAACCAGCTCGGTTGAGGCTAAAATAAATTTTTTTTGTTTGGTTTCATATACTGCTCCTTGCATTGCTCTATTGATCGCTTTTAAATCTTCATCATGTGAAATGCGAGTATATAGCAATTCTACATCCGCAGTAACTAACATTGCTTCTTGAGGGAACGATGACTTGTGACTTTCAAATTTCTTATATACGCCACTATATATACGGCAGAAATGGAAAAGTGATTTAATCACACTTCAGTGAAGCCTGTATTTTATTGTCGCTCCATTGACGATATATTCTTTATTTGGACTAGATCTCAAGATGTACTTAAGTCATTCATGCAAGCAGCCGTCGTCATGGATGGTCTGAATCCTACATTTATACAAAGCGAAAACAGTGTTAACTTCCTCGACGTGACAGTTAAACGTGAATCAGTTTCTTATGAAACTACGGCTTATAGAAAATCTGAGTCGGTTTATTTGTATGTACATGCAAACAGTTATCACCCTCGGTCTATAAAGCGGAATTTAATATACAACGAAGCGCTGCAAATGAAACGTATTTGCCCGAAATCATGTGACTTTGAAAAACAGTTAGAACTGTTAAAAGAGCAGTTTTTGAAACGAGTTTCCAGTTTATGAAATGCGCCAACCCATTCACTCGGCTACCAGCCTTGCAAAGATAAAAGATGCAAAACATGTAGTGTCATTCAAGGCGGTTTAGTAATACGCAGCTCTGTGACTAGCGGCTTTGTCAAATTGCCAAATAAAACATGCTGTAAAACAACACATGTGACGTATGTTGGAACATGCACGTTAAGTAAGAAGCAGTAAGTCGACCAAACCAGTTTAAGTTTAGCAAGACGAATGAATATTCATAGGTCCCATTATCGTTCATCTAACATTACCGACAGAGCAATTCATCACTGCATGGATCATAAAAATTTCGATTGCATGAATTACACAATTGTGCATAGCGGCATAACTAATGATAATGATCGATTGCAGAAAGAAGAAACTCTGATCGGGATGTTACATACGGAGTTTGAACTCGGCTGTAATCCTGACCACTATTTTAAAGATCTAAAATGATGACGCTTGTAATCAACTGTTTTATTTTTGGCAGTTTCTATGATGTTTCTAATATTATCGTTACATATAAAATAGCAAAACCTTTACGTTATCGGAGACTTCGCTTTATATTGGTTACTCAAACGTTCGAAGCCTTCCATCTCAATTTCCTTTCTTGCTCGACCATATTGCTGATAATCATTATGATATATTCTGTATTTCAGAATCTTGGTTGCATAGTGGCATCTCTGATAATCTGTTTAATGTTGTAGGTTGTAAGTTAATAAAAGCGGATCGCTTTCCTGGTATGCGAGGTAGAGGAGTTGTAGCATTCGTTCGACACGATCTCTCAACATCAAATATATCATATCTTTGCGATTCTGAGTGGTCATATGAGTGTCTGTCTTTTACTGTTAATCATCAATTGTTAAAATTAAATGTTTGTGTTGTTTATAGATCTCCATCTTTCAATTTGATAACATATCGGCTTAAGCATTATTTATCTAATTTTTGTTCATCCCGACGATTTGTCCTTTTAGGTGACTTCAACCTTCCGAATGTAGATTGAAATATGAATGGGTATCAACCCTGCTCAGACGTATCAAAACAATTTCGTGATTTATTTCTTGCTGACCTACTTCTAGTGCAGCATTGTAGAGAACCAATTCATGTCAACGGCTCTACTCTAGATCTTGTGTTTACAAGATGTACTGGATATATCGACAGTATTGCGTATTATCCTCCTCTTGGTAACAGTGATCACTGTATTCTTTCCCTTAAATTAGTGTCCAAGATAGTTTGTAGGTCAAAATTCGGTTATCAAAAACGAAATTGGACTTGGGTGGATATTCAACATCTCTTAGCTAATTTCTATAACATTTTGTATCGTAGTTATAGGGCTACTACTGTTTCAGATCTGCTGACCATTCTTTATAACGTTTTCTTAAATTTGTCAGATAAGTTCACTCCGAAACGAAGAACTTTCATTAAGTCCACTCGCCCTCAGTGGTTTGATCATGAATTTCGTGCAGTGTTGAAACTGCGCAATGCCCTGTGGGCTATTACTCAAACCCATCCTGAAAACTTAGATAGGTATCGGTATGTGCGCAACCTCTGCAATAGAATGAAAATACATAAGCGAATAGCATTTGAAGATGGTATTGCAAATTGCATCGGGAATCAACCAAAGCGTTTTTGGTCATATGTGAAAGGTTCAAGGCTATTTCCCTATAATATAGCATTCATTACTTCAAGTGAATATGTTTATTCTACTGAGTCTGAAATTGCTAAATGCCTAGCGACAGCTTCCATTCTCCATCTACTATTGTTTTGGATATTTACTCTTTAAAATAGTATCTCATTCACAATATTACTCAGAATCTCGTTAAGCCAATCAGTGCATCTGAAGTATTGCACCTAATCACTAGGCTTGGCCGATTTGGCTCTCCTGGTCGAGATGATATTTTACCTTACCTAATTAATGCGGTTAAACCTGTCGTAAGTAGTGTTTTAGCTCATATATTTTCATTTAGCCTGATCAATTCATGGATTCCTGCTATATGGAAGTCTTCTATTGTCGTGCCAATCCCTAAAATCCAGCCAGCAACTTCTTGTTTAGATTTTCGCCCTATCAGTTTGAAAAGTGCTCTCTCAAAATTACTAGAACGAGCTAAAAAAAGGATTTATTTTAACGTGGCAAATGCGTGCCAGCGCACGCTTACATGACCACAACAAAACAAAACTGTGAATCAGGTGTCGAGGTGTGAACGGAGGAGGTGTTTGAATGTGATAAAGGAGGGAGCGCGGCGGACGTCGAGAGGGAGTTGATTCCAGGCGAGTGAGGCGGCGACGAGGAAGGATCGGAGACCGTAGTTGTTGGAGTAATTAGGAACGTGGAGTAAGAGGGTATGACAGGAACGAAGCGATAGCGAGGTGGGGCGAGTATCGTCTAAGAAAGGAAGGTTGATGAACGATGGGGAGCCGACAGCGATGAGACGAAAGGTAAAGAGAAGAAGGCGGAGTTTGATGCGGATGTGGATGGTGGGCCAGGAGAGTTGGGCAAAATATGTGGATGTGTGGTCGAAGCGACGGAGACGAAAGAGCACTCGAACGGCGGTGTTGATTATTCGTTGTAGGGGTAGGATGATGGATTTTGGAGAATTGGCGAAAAGGCTAAGGCAGTAATCGATTTTAGGGAAAAGAAGCGATGAAAGAAGAGACATACAAGAACGGAAGTCGATAAGGGGGCGGATACGGCGGATGTCACGGATAATTAAGTTAGATGAGCGGACCTTGTCACGGACGAAGGGTTTAAGGGAAAGGTGATCATCGAAATGGAAGCCTAAGAAAGTGAGATTGTGGACTATAGGGATGATCGATGAGGCAAAAGATACAATGGGAGGAGATATGCTTGGTTTACGGGGAAGGATCCACATTATTTTGGACTTTTCGGCGTTTAGAACGAGATGGAGATTGGAGAGACGTTTGTAGATAGAAGAAAGACAGTTAGAGGCAGAAATGCCGATATCGTGTATGCGATGTGCGGGTGCATGAGCATAGATTAGAATGTCATCGGCGTATTGCATGACGTTAAAGGAGTAAGGTTTGATAAATGGAGAGAGATCGCCAAGCAAAAGAGAGAAAAGCAGGGGACCTAGGACTGAACCTTGTGGGACCCCGCAAAAAATAGGGATGGGAGTGGGAGGATGATGAATTAGAACAGACGCGAAAGTAACGGTCGGATAGATATGAGGCGAACCATGCTACGGAGGAGGAAGAAAAGCCGTAATCATAACGAAGGCGAGAAAGGAGGACGGAGTGGTCGACAATGTCGAATGCGGAGGAGAGGTCGAGGGAGATGAGAACACTATATAGAGCCTTGTCTCGAGAAATGAGTAAGTCGTTGTACACTTTTATGCATGCGATTTCTGTCGAGTGATTAGAGCGGAAAGCGGATTGGAAAGGAGGGTACAGATTGGATGAGGAGAGATAAGCGTTGATTTGTATTAAGATGAGGCGTTCTAAGAGCTTAGAAAGAGTAGGGAGTAGTGAAATGGGGCGATAGCTAGAAGGAAGGGAGGGGTCGAGCGATTGTTTCTTAAGGAGAGGACGAACGATTGCGGATTTCCAGTGTGAAGGGAAGATACGACTGCGGATGGACGAGTTAAACAAGGTTGTGATAAATGGGGATATCGATGAGCATATAGATTTTAATATGTGGGTAGGCAGGGGATCGGCAGGTGAGGTTTTGTTGGACAAGGACATGAGGACAGATGATACTTCTGTAGGTGATACAGGGAGAAGATGAAAGAGTTCCGGAAGGATGAGAGTAGACTGGGCAGAGTGGGATATGATGGAGACCGGGGTGTGAGAGAGCAGCGTGGATACTTTAGTCTGGAGAAATGACGAATAATCGTTAGCATTGATGTTGCAAGGCGTAGAGGAACGAGCCAGGATTGAGTTAAAAGTATGCCAGAGAGTCTTAGAGTTGAATGAAGTGATGATTTTATGCTGCCAGAAGGAGTTGCATTTGGTACGTAGTAGGTGGAGATGAGACCGGCGAAGAGCAAGATAGGAATCACGGAAAGACGGAGTGATCGAGCGGAAATCGCGTCTGAGAGAGCGGTGATAGACTCGAAAAGCATGGCGGAGTCGACGCTTTGAGAGTAGGCATTGGATGTCAAACCATGGGGCACGGTGCAAGCGACGGTGTGGGTGAGATTTGAAGGGCAAGAGAATATCGAGAGTGGATGTGAGTTCAGAGTCGAAAAGAAAGGCGAGATCGTGAGGAGATGAATATGTTATTGTGGGTAATGATAGAGACGACTTGAGTAAGGCAGAGCGGAGAAGGGAGAAGGCTACTCGAGCATCTAAACTTTAACAGCATTCTTACTGATTCTCAACACGGATCCAGACAAGACCATTCATGTCTACCTAACTTGCTTACCGCGAAAGAGAGTTGGATGGAAGTACTAAGCTCAGGACTTTGTCTCGACGTCGTATTTCTAGATTTTTCGAAAGTCTTTGATCGTGTTTCACATAAAGGTCTTGTGTCACTCTTTATTCACTACGACGTCCTTCGTGTAATCTGATCTTGGATTGAAAATTTTATTTCATTGCATACGTTTAAGGTAAGAGTTGGTGAGTCTTTATCTGCAGAAAGAAGTATGTTGACTACTTCTACTAAAGAAGTATGTCGACTACTAGGTGTCCCTCAGGTCCTCTATTATTCATCACGTTCCTAAACGATTTACTCTTACGTATTGAGAACAATCACTTGGCATTCGCTGATGATCTTAAAATTTGGACTGCTATAGGAGATATTGATGACTGTAATTCTTTACAGACAGACTTGGATCGAGTTCATGATTGGTGCCGCTCTACTGGATTACATCTTAAGGTTAATAAGTGTATATTTATGAGGATGGGTAAAAAATCTAATAATTTTACATATCATATCGGCGATGTTCTTCTCACTAAAGTATCACATCATAGGGATTTAGGAATTATCGTGCAGGCATCATTAAAAACTAAATGGCGTTGTTTTCGTCCACTCAGAGTTGATGAGGTGTTAAACGAGGTTATAAAGCTCGATCCGTTTGGGTCTCCGGGACTATGCAATATTGTCACTTTCTCGTCAAAAACCTATCAAACGTACTGTGCAATGGTTTACCCTTGTTTTTCAGATATTGCTTAGACACATCTTGGATTCATGACAGTAAGAAAGGTGCAATTGTGGTAACCATTCCCAAGAAGCATCCTGATAGCTTTTGTGCAAACTTTCGGCCCATCTGTTTGATCAGTGCATTCTGCAAACTTTTAGAAAGACTCATTGCTAGTAGATTCAGGGATTATCTGAACTGTAATCATATATTGGTTGATTTTCAACATGGTTTCAGGATTAGACGTTCATGATTAATCTAATAACTGATCGTGAAAAATGAGCAGATGCTCTGAGCGTTGGGTTTCAGGTTCATAGTCTTCCTTGACTTTTCAAAAGTCTTTAATAGGGTTCCACATGATGGCATAGTCTCTTCATTGTGTCACTGTATAATCTATTCATATATTTGTGAGTGGGTCAGGCAATTTTTATCGAATTTCTACTATCAGAGTTTATGTAGAAGGTGTGCTTTCTTACTCGGTGATGTTCATTCTAGAATGCCGCAACGATCAGTCATTGGCCTACTGCTCTATATAATCTCCATGAATGGTTTGCTACTCCGCTTATCATGCTATCATCTAGAGTTAGTAGACGATCTAAATATTTGGTGGATTATTAGAAGTCTTGCTGATCGAGTATCTTTACAAAATGATCTAAACTCTCTGTTCAACTGCTGCGAATCTACTGGATTACGGCTAAACGTTGACAAATGTGTCCTCATGATATTAGGTCGCCCGTCGAAAACTCTTAGGCACTATATTGAAGACATTGCCTTAAAGAAAGTGTATCAACATAAAGATTTAGGTATTTTTGTCCATCGATCATTGAAAACATAGTTGAACACCGACTTCACTATAGGTAAAGCTCCTTGGGCATTATATTGTATAAAAGCGTATTCATCAGGTTAAGATGTCAAATGTTCAAGATGTTATTCACCTCGTTCGTCCAACCACACTTGGAATACTGCATTCAGGCTTGTTTTCCTGTCACCAAGCCAAAACTATTAGACCTGGAGTAAATTCTTAGGCGGGTTTGAATCTCTGTGTTGCCTTAGGTGACAGTGATTATCATGCCCGTCTTAGTCGTATTATAATGCTGTCGGTACTTGATAGGTTCATAGCTTTGGAAATGCTTGGTCTATGGCACATGTCAAATGGTGCATGGGGGTTATCCCACCAATATAATCACTAATCGGGTAGGTTGAAGGGACATAAGAGTTTTGTATAAATCTTGATTCGGCAGATTACCTAAAATATTTAGACTGTCGAGGAGGGGAATTAACATGTGGAATTCGCAGCCCGAGGAAGTCGCTTGTGCTCTCAAATCACGGTGTTGCAAATTGATACGTGAACAATGCCGCCATTAAGCACCTCTGCTGAACTATCCTATTTAGCTCCCTTGATTGACTATTTGCTTTTTGTTTTCTTTTTTTGAACTCTGCAAGAATAGCCTTATGGCTTTGACATGTATTTGAATAAATAAATATTAAAATTTTTGATGACACTGCACTTTTATTCAATCCTATAAGCTAACAGCAAAGGACCTTAGAGGACCAAACGTGAAATGTAGGTATCGGATCAGTAGCTGATGAGGTCCACCAATACTGAAATGTAGCGTACTGCTTTTGGCTTTTAGGATTTAAGCTAAGTGCTGTGTCATTAAAAATTTTTAATTGTAACAATGACTCCACAATTAAATTAACTTAAAATATGTAATAATTATTGGCTCTTTTCAAAATCATTTAAATAATTTAATAGATACATATTCAAACAGGGCTACTATAAAAACAAAATCAGTAGACAATAGTAAAATATATAAATCATTACAATATTATAAAAAATAAATTTAAACTCTTAGGCTTTATTTAGGCAACACATATATAATATACAGTATAATATTCAAATTATATTTCATAAACATTTAAGATTAATAGGACAATATATAAAAAACTTTTAATCATTTATTTTGGAACATATTATTGAAGAAAATAAGTAAATATTAAATCAAAAACTATTAGAAAAAGAAGATTTTTGGATTACCCATTAAGTTGAATGATGTGGTACAAGGAATTGGCAGAAGTAGTATAGTAATAAACATACATTCTATACAATCTAAAGTAAATACAATTGTAAAACAATCAAACTACAATCTTCGACGACAACCAAACGACAACCTTCGACGACAACTAACGACAACCATCCGCTTGACAATTATCGACAACCATCGACAACCATCGACGAGTATATAACTATCGACGAAGTAGTATATAACCATCGACGAAGTAGTATACTAATAAACATACATTCTATACAATCTAAAGTAAATACAATTGTAAAACAATCGAACTACAATCTTCGACGACAACCAAACGACAACCTTCGACGACAACTAACGACAACCATCCGCTTGACAATTATCGACAACCATCGACGACATCCGCTCGCTACTTACAACTAACGCGAACTACTTACAATTGACTACTTACAATTATTTAAAAATCGTAAACTATTGCAACCTACAGTTAATGGGAGCCAAAAATAAAAATCTACCAAAACCCAAGCGAGCAGTCTCTGTTGATACCGATAAAACCGGCAAGCTCGAGAACATACAAGTGGAATGATCCGCTAGCGGCTGTCAAATTTGGACATCAGTAACACATAATTGTGCTTTGGGTCAGGAAACTTGTGGCGGGCCACCGTTCTATGCGGATTCTGTGCGGCGAAACAAATCAACTTGATAATAAAACGATTAGAGCAATTGGAAATAGCATCGCAGCATGATCGAATTTTTCAAATTTCTGACAAAACTACTAAGACAGTAAAGGAGCCGCAAATTGTATCGCAGCGATATGGATTTTGTCAAGTTTATGATAAATCTACCGAGACAGTGACGGAGCCGCAAATTGTTAGAACTAATGTATATTCAATCCCCGACACCTCACGTCCCGTCCTTTCCGTCTCGTCTCTCAATACCTTGCATCCATCAATCAAAATCACCTCCACCAACCTCCACTATCCTTCCACTCATAACCTTTCCTCACATCGCTTGCCACCCTCTTTATTATCATTATCCTCTATGTCTCCCGTCGTCAAACCAAATCCTTCCAAATCATCAACTGTCAGCTCTTCTATCGTGATCTCACCTACTCACGTCAGTCGTCCTCCTTTACGGAAGCGCTTTGCTTCTCGCGATCGTTGCGTCATTGTCACTAATATCACGCCTTCTAACTCATTATCTCCACAAGCACGTCTAGACTACGATGTTTCCGCCTTCAGATCCATCCTCTCGTCTATTGTCCCTGCGGATAAACCTTCCTTTTTCAAGGACATTTCTCCTGTCGCATTTATTCGTCTAAACAATTCTTCTCAATCTAATCCTTCCCAGCCCCCTCTCCTAAAAATTATTTTCAAGCATCGCTCTCACGCGTCTTCTGTCCTCTCTCAACGATTCAAACTCATGTCATCTTCAACCACTCAAATTTTCCCCGATCGCGCCCATTCTGAAATCGCTCAAATCTCTTCAGCCCGCATCAAAAAACGCCGTCGCGAGGAAAACGGCGAAACCTCACTCTCAATCCGAAACATAGACGGAAATTTTCAAGTTGTCCACACCCGTCCAAAAATTCGATGGCGCTCTATCTCTCCTATGTGTCTTCTCCACTAGACTCTTTCGCCACAACACACGGTTTCCGCCTTGGTCTCCTTAACACTAGATCTATTCTCAATAAATCCGATCTTATCCTCAACCTATTCACCAAGCAATCCATCGATCTCTTCTGCCTCACCGAATCCTGGCACTCAGATTCCGACGACCTTTCCATTCACCGTCTGTTCTCTACCGGTTGCTCCCTAGTCGAATCCGCCCGCCCTCTCAGCTTATGCCCTTCTAAATTCTCAAATCATGGCGGCATCGTCGCCTTCGCGCGTCACCCGCGTCTCTTCGCAAAATCAATCCCCTTTCAGTCCTTGCTATTTTGAATTGCTCACTTGTCGTTTTTCTAACCCGATCACTCTAGATCTCGCCATTGTATACCGTCCTGGTTCATCAGCTACTACTGCCTTATTTTTTACCGAACTCGGTGACCTCCTTTCTCATTGTTCTTTGTCCTCAATCCCTTCATTCGTTCTAGGCGACTTCAATATCCGCCTTGACCGCCCCTCTTCTACGGATTCCATCCGGTTCATCAACATTCTATCCAACTACAATTACAAACTAATCTCCACTGCCCCCACACATATACTTGGTGGGGCACTCGACATCATCGCTGTCCCCGATCATTTTGCTGCCTACACCTCACTGTCCATCTCTGATCCTGGTCTATCCGATCACTTTCTTATCACCCTTGATCTCACTCACAACCACACCCCTCCTCACACACCTACAATCCTACGTCGCCCTTGGAGAAATCTTGACCTCTCCCTTCTCCGCTCTGCCCTACTCAAATCGTCTTTATCATTACCCACAATAACAAAATCATCTCCTCACGATCTCGCCTTTCTTTTCGACTCTGAACTCACATCCACTCTCGATATTCTCTTGCCCTTCAAGTCTCACCAACACCGTCGCTTGCACCGTGCCCCATGGTTTGACATCTAATGCCTACTATCAAAGCGTCGACTCCGCCATGCTTTTCGAGTCTATCACCGCTCTCTCAGACGTGATTTCCGCTCGATCACTCCGTCTTTCCGTGATTCCTATCTTGCTCTTCGCCGGTCTCATCTCAACCTACTACGTACCAAATGCAACTCCTTTTAGCAGCATAAAATCATCACTTCATTCAACTCTAAGACTCTCTGGCATACTTTTAACTCAATCCTGGCTCGTTCCTCTACGCCTTGCAACATCAATGCAAATGATTATTCGTCATTTCTTCAGACTAAAGTATCCACGTTGCTCTCTCACACCCCGGTCTCCATCCTATCCCACTCTGCCCAGTCTAATCTCATCCTCCCGGAACTCTTTCATCTTCTCCCAGTCTCACCTACAGAAGTATCATCTGTCCTCATGTCCTTGCCCAACAAAACCTCACCTGCCAATCCCCTGCCTACTCACATATTAAAATCTATATGCTCATCGATATCCCCATTTATCACAACCTTGTTTAACTCGTCCATCCGCAGTCGTATCTTCCCTTCACACTGGAAATCCGCAATCGTTCGTCCCCTCATTAAGAAACAATCGCTCGACCCCTCCCTTCCTTCTAGCTATCGCCCTATTTCACTACTCCCTACTCTTTCTAAACTCTTAGAACGCCTCATCTTAATACAAATCAACGCTTACCTCTTCTCATCCAATCTGTACCCTCGGTTCCTGTCGAGTGATTCTGTCGAATCACTCGACAGAAATCGCATGCATAAAAGTGTACAACGACTTACTCATTTCTCGAGACAAGGCTCTATATAGTGTTCTCATCTCCCTCGACCTCTCCTCCGCATTCGACATTGTCGACCACTTCGTCCTCCTTTCTCGCCTTCGTTATGATTACGGCTTTTCTTCCTCCTCCGTAGCATGGTTCGCCTCATAATCTATCCGACCGTTACTTTCGCGTCTGTTCTAATTCATCATCCTCCCACCCCATCCCTATTTTTTGCGGGGTCCCACAAGGTTCAGTACTAGGTCCCCTGCTTTTCTCTCTTCTAATAGGCGATCTATCTCCGTTTATCAAACCTTACTCCTTTAAGGTCATGCAATATGCCGATGACATTCTAATGTATGCTCATGCACCCGCACATCGCTTACACGATATCGGCATTTCTGCCTCCAACTGTCTTTCTTCTATCTACAAACGTCTCTCCAATCTCCATCTCGTTCTAAACCCCGAAAAGTCCGAAATAATGTGGATCCTCCCCCGTAAACCAAACATATCTCCTCCGACTGTATATTTTGCCTCATCGATCATCCCCATAGTCCACAATCTCACTTTCTTAGGCTTCCATTTCGATGATCACCTTTCCCTTAAACCCTTCGTCCGTGACAAGGTCCGCTCATCTAACTTAATTCTCCGTGACATCCGCCGTATCCGCCCCCTTATCGACTTCCGTTCTTGTACGTCTCTTCTTTCATCGCTTCTTTTCCCTAAAATCGATTACTGCCTTAGCCTTTTCGCCAATTCTCCAAAATCCATTATCCTACCCCTACAACGAATAATCAACACCGCCGTTCGAGTGCTCTTTCGTCTCCGTCGCTTCGACTACACATCCACATATTTTGCCCAACTCTCCTGGCCCACCATCCACATCCGCATCAAACTCCGCCTTCTTCTCGTTACTTTTCGTCTCATCGCTGTCGGCTCCCCATCGTTCATCAACCTTCCTTTCTTAGACGATACTAGCCCCAACTCGCTATCGCTTCGTTCCTGTCATACCTTCTTACTCCACGTTCCTAATTACTCCAACAACTACGGTCTCCGATCCTTCCTCGTCGCCGCCTCACTCGCCTGGAATCAACTCCCTCTCGACTCCGCCGCGCCTCCTCCTTTATCACATTCAAACACTTCCTCCGTTCACACCTTCTCGATACCTGATTCACAGTCTTGTTTTTGTGTGGTCATGTAAGCGTGCGCTGGCACGCATTTGCCACGTTAAAATAAATCCTTTTTTTACATAATAAACAACTATACTATAATTATATTGTTAGACGCAAGCCAAGAAGGCCTTGCGTTTAAATATAGGTAGGTTTTCAAATTGAAAGTAGATT
This sequence comes from Pomphorhynchus laevis, assembly GCA_012934845.2. Classification (NCBI taxonomy): domain Eukaryota; kingdom Metazoa; phylum Acanthocephala; class Palaeacanthocephala; order Echinorhynchida; family Pomphorhynchidae; genus Pomphorhynchus; species Pomphorhynchus laevis. Next base: position 200,031 of record WNNJ02000601.1, on the reverse strand, counting down.
ATTCTCGTACAAACGCTGATTTAATTTGAAATTAGAAATGATTTCAATTAAATTTGCAAAATGTAAGACAAAAATCTCATTCAATCTAATTGCCAATAAAAGCAGACGAATCGAGTGATTGTTAGCCAACATTAAAAAGGACCGAAACGTCAAAAGTAGGTATTGGATTAGTAGCCGATGAGGTCCACCAATACTGACATGTAGCGTACTGTATAACTACACCACATCGTCCGCCATAAGCCATTAACCACATGGTTTCAATTTCTGCATTTCTTTCGCGAATTCAGCACAATTCCTTATAAATGAATGGATTATTTCTCTACATTTATTAATCCACCGTTGATATGTTTGGCCCAGCTATAATTGAAGCACAAATAAGATTCCATTTTTAACATTCGTCTTGATCGCCCGGCTGACTCTGACTCTATCACTTTAACTAATCTTTTTCTGATTTTAACTATAAATTACTTTCAACAAGCCCAACTCATATTCTCGGCGGTGCTCTCGGCATCATTACTGTCCCTAACTGCTTCAATGACTATACTTCCTTGTCAATTACTGATCCTGGTTTGTCCGATCATTTCCTTGTCACTCTTACTCTTACTCGTCCCCATCCTCCTTCTCCGCCTCCACCATTATCCACACCAAGTCGACCCTGGAAACTTCTCGATATCCCTATTCTCTGCACAGCCTTACTCAATGCTTCACTCTTTTCACTTCCTCTTAACTATCTCTCTCCCGATGATATCTGCATTCTGTTTGATTCTGAACTTATGTCTATCATCAATAAACATCTGCCTTATCGACTCCGACGCTCTCAGCGCATGCGCCATGCTCCCTGGTTCGATTCTGACTGTAGTCTTTCTAAGCGTCGACTCTGTCACTCTTTTCGTGTGTATAATCGCTTTCTTAAACGTTCTCCCAACTCACTCACTCCAAATCTCCGTAATTCCTACTTTTCTCTACGCCGTTCACATCTTATTCTTATACGTACTAAACGTACTATCTTTTGGCGAAATCAACTCGAGTCATCTTCCAACTCTAAATCTCATTGGAAAATCTTAAACTCAATTCTTTCACGATTATCTACTTCTTGTAATATAAATCCTGATTAATTCTCTTCTTATCTACAAACTAAGCTATCTAATTTACTTTCCCTACTACCCACAGCCCCCTTGTACCCTCGTTTCTCTTTTTAAATGCTTCCCTCCCATAGCTATTCCACCTTCTTCCCGTTTCATCTGATGAAGTCTGTTCTGTTCTGATATCATTACCTAATAAAACTTCTCCCTCTCACCCGATCCCCACTCACTTGCTTAAAAATATCTGCTCCTCTATTTCACCCTTCCTAACCACATTGTTCAACTCGTCCATCCGTAGCCGTACATTTCCTTCCATCTGGAAATGCGCCACTGTTCGTCCTATCATCAAAAAGCAATCTCTCGACTCCTCACTACCATCTTCGTACCGTCCAAACTCACCTCTCCCAACCCTCTCTAAACTCCCTAAGCGTCTCGTTCTTAAGCAAGTTAATACATATCTCTTTTCCTCTAACTTATTTCCTCCCTTCCAAGTCGCTTATCGCTCTAATCACTCTACTGAAATTGCCTGTCTTAATTTTTATAATGACTAACTCATCTCGCGCGATCATAAATTATGTAGTGTCATAGTTTCTCTTGATCTATCGTCTGCTTTTGACATCGTCGATCACTCGATTCTTCTCCATCGCCTTCGTCATGATTATGGCTTCTCTTTACCCACTGTATCATGGTTTTCTTCATACCTATCAAACCGTACATTTCGCGTCTATTCTAACTCTTCTCTCTCCCATCCTTCATCCATCCCGACCGGTGTTCCACAAACTCCGTATTAGGGCATATGCTTTTCTCTCTTCTTCTCGGTGACTTGTCTTCGATTTCTCATACATTTAACTTCCATGTTATGCAATATGCTGATGACATTATCATCAATGCTCACGTACCTGCTTATCGTATTCATGATCTTAGTGTTTCTGTTTCCAGCTGTCTTGTCTCAATTTCCAATCATCTTTCTTCCTTTCGCCTTTCTCTGAATCCTGATAAATCTAAAATTATGTGGATCCTACCTCGAAGCTTCGGCGTAGAACCTCCTTCCGTATCATTTAATTCTACAATTATTCCTATCGTTGATAATCCTCATCTACCTTGATACTCCGCAATCTCCGTCAAGTTCGTATATTGATCGATTTCCCTTCTTGTATGACTCTCATATCTTCTCTTATTTTCTCAAGACTTGATTTCTGTCTTAGTCAATTTTCCAACTCACCTAAATCCACTCTTCTTCCTTTACATTGCATCATCAACGCGGCCGTCCGAGTTCTCCTCCGTCTTCGTCGTTTTGATCATACATTCCAACATCTTGTTTCTCTTGGTTTGCCTACTATTTATTGTCGTTTTCAAATTCGTCTTCTTATCATTGCTTTTCGCCTTATAACTTCTCATACCCCTTCATTTCTCAACCTTCCTTTTCTCGACAATTCTCGTACTGTGTATTGTGCTCTGCGTTCCCGTAATTCCCTTCTTTTACATGTCCCGTACTACTCTACCACTTTTGCCTTCCGCTCCTTCGTTGTGACTGCTCCTCTCTCGTGGAATCAACTGCCTATTCATATCCGCCAATCAACATCTATGCCGTGCTTCAAACGCCAAATCCAATTCCATTTCAACAATTAACTAATTATCTGTGACTTTTGATGTTCTTTTTTTGTTTGTTAGTGGTCATGTAAGCGTGCATTTTTCACGCATTTGCCACGTTAAATAAATTATTGTATTATCACTGGCCTCGTGCGAAACTTTGATTTACGTACTTTTGGCGATAAATGCATAAAACCGATCGAAGAGTCCGCCGCATGAATTTGTTGGAATAAATCTTCCTTCAACTTTAGTAGTTTTAGTGCGGTGTTGAGTAATCATTCTCTTTGTTTTCGTTGAGTCTTTAGTCAGTTTAGTGAATTTCGTTGCAAAAGAAAAAAGATATTTTTAACGAAATCCAGAATGGAACATTCTGGATGCAGACCGTTTGATGCAGACATCCAACGGTGTCTGCATCAAGGTACAGCGCCGTTCGATTGCTCTTTCGTCTCCGTCGCTTCGACCACACATCCACATATTTTGCCCAACTCTCCTGGCCCAACATCCACACCCGCATAAAACTCCGCCTTCTTCTCGTTAGCTTTCGTCTCATCGCTGTCGGCTCCCCATCGTTCATCAACCTTCCTTTCTTAGACGACACTCGTCCCACCTCGCTATCTCTTCGTTCCTGTCATACCTTCTTACTCCACGTTCCTAATTACTCCAACAACTACGGTCTCCGATCCTTCCTCGTCGCCGCCTCACTCGCCTGGAATCAACTCCCTCTCGACGTCCGCCGCGCTCCCTCCTTTATCACATTCAAACACCTTCTCCGTTCACACCTTCTTGACACCTGATTCACAGTCTTGTTTTGTTGTGGTAATGTAAGCGTGCGCTGGCACGCATTTGCCACGTTAAAATAAATCGTTTTTTATTGGGATGCCACCTTAGATTATTAAAATATAGATTTGAAAATTATTTTATTTTGATATTATACATTAAATAACGAAATTTTAACAAAATTGGCATAATTTGCAATGATATTAATCTTTCTAGGAATCATTTATATAATTAAATTTAGACTTCTTAAATAGGGTACTATGATAAAGCTAAAAGCTATAATGTGTATTTAGTAAACTTTCTTAGTACTAATAATTTCGAAAAGTGAAAAAAATATCAATGCTGTATCAATTAAGTTAACTGTTTTTCTCAATAATGAAATAAATTTGCTATATATTGCCTTTAATTATCCACAGTTAAACTGAATTTTAACTTTATAAATAGTACAAGCTTTAAAAAATTTAAAATCAATTATACTTAATAATGAATTAAACATCCTGCTTGATTTCAACGATTCGTCGCCTTCTATTAGTGGTACCATAAAGACACTAGGATTTAATAAACGATGTTATGTCAAGTATTGTAGCGTATTTTAAAAATAGTTACAAGATGTTTTTAAATTTTAAGTTGGTACAAAATATGTAACTTCAAGTTGGTGATCTGATTTTATTAGAAACTCGGGTACTTGCATGCATGCAATCAATAGGACGAAAACAATTGTTTGCCTTTCTCTATTCCAAATCATGTTATTAGATTATTGCAATCCCTCCATGCCGAAGTTCTCGGGGCGTGCAAGGCCTTATTGTCTGTACACGACTTAAAGTCAAAACTTATTTATGGATGTTAGATAAAGCCACACACCGGCTTAAACTCGAAGTTTTTATCCTTAATTTCCTTCAATCATTATGACCCCAACTAATTTCAATGCTGTAAATTGTTGTACGCACAATTTATTAAATAAAAAGCAGTGATGGTTTGTGTGCTACAATTCAACTTATAAGACGGATATCCTAACATCGTTGTTGTATTCTGTTAAGATATTTATCTGTATATGGAATTTCAATTTTCTTTCCTGGTCGTAGCGACAGCGTTTCTAATATTTTCGCACTCCCTAAACAACATTCGTTGCGGTAAAAAACCGCGTACTGTCCAGGTGTAATTGCTCTAAGCGGCATCGATAACTTTACTTTAAGACAATTGCCATAATTTTGAATGTTTTCACATAAAATTTCCATGTGAATATGTTGAAATTTGAAGTAAATATGATCAACAAGCGTCAATGGTAGTAAAGGCGCAATTCCTGAAATCCAGAATGGAACATCTGTGATAAATTCATCGGAATACAAAGCTCTATGTATTGTGCTATTTGCAACGTACAATTTGTTCATAGAAGTATCCTTGCCACACACAAAATAAGGTTTTGCAATATTCTGAAGTTTAATTCGCTGTCCTATAGTGTGTCTATGTATACCCTGGTGCTGGATTGATTGAATGAGTCCATTATCAACACATTCAATAGGTCCTGGATTTAATTCCACATATTGATCAATAAATTCAGTAAACGAACGTCTGCCGATAAAACATATACCGGTGCTGTCTCTTTTATTTGCAACCGACATTAGGCCGTTTTCTTTGGCGATTTTCCGAACCAGTGGTTTGTCAAAATTTTCAAGTGGAAATATCACTCGTTGAAATGCTAATGAACTTACTTGGGATAGGAAAAATGTTTGATCTTTCATTCTATCCTTACATTTCATTAGCTGTAATATATTGTCTGTATCTAGATCTAGCTTAGCATAATGGCCGGTAGCCATGCAATCATATTTACCTTCATTGAGCATTGTGTTCAGGAAACAACCAAATTTTATGTGTTTGTTACAAAGTATGTCTGGATTAGGAGTCCGGCCTAGTTGATATTCCTTTAAAAATGGTTGAAAGACTGTTGTCCAATATTGTTTCGAATAATCTTGGTAGTATAATGGAATGTCCAGTTTGCGGCATACCACCTGAGCGTCTTGAAAATCCTTTTCTGATTGGCAAGCGTTATTTTCATCTGAAGGAGACCAGCACTTAATAAAGCAACCTGATACTTGGTATCCTTGTCGTTTGAGTATAAAAGCTGCAACTGCGGAATCAACACCGCCTGAAATTGCGCATAATATACGATAGCATTTTCTTATCATATTTCTTTCCATATTTAGGTGAATTTAACCAGACTGCTCTCCTGATATAACTTATAAGTACAGGATATTCTGGATCTATACAGTATTAATTGATATTTACTATTTGCCTGATTAATAAGCCCAAAATATAGCAGCTTTTTACATCGATGTTAATCATCCAGCAAGCATGAGCTCATTGTAAAAATAGTTGAAAACTTAAATAAACTCATTTATGTGGGGAACTACATGTGTACATCTACTACTTGAAATAAAGAAATATTACGTATTTAAGATAAATCTCTTAAGTTAATTATTCAAAATACATTAAAATTTGCATTATATTATAATTATCAATTTAACCAATGTTTTTGTTTAACATTAAATATTTTAAAGACTGTAAAAACAGTGTATGTTATAAATACTAAATGATTTGTAGAAAATAGATTCTTTGATGTTTACCACTTTAATCCTAAAGTATAAATAGGATTCGTTGACCTTTGATAACCAGAAGACAACTAGCGTTATTTGCAACCAATCAACAATCAGTTCCCTAGTATAATGCATAAGGTGATTTAATTACGCCTTTGTCGAATATAATTCGAAAGAAGTACATATCACTGTAGATTGCAAATTATAGAAGGATATGATCAACAAAAGAATTTTGGTCATATCTACTCAACAATAAAAATACGTTAGTGTATTTATGGAGTTAACACTCCTTAAATAAACTTTAAATTCATTAACTATAATAATGACATTATGTACCATTATCTAAAGATGGGGCCGGCACAGAATGCGGTTTTCCATAATTAGCCAGTTGAGTTAAGAAGGCAAGAGGATATGTGATAAAAAACAGCAGAGATTAAAGAGAATACGCACTGCGGAATTCACAAGGCGCTAGATAGGAAGAAACAAGGATTTAGAGAAAACAAAAAGACAGGCAATAATCGATCTTAATAAACAATATACGAGAGATAAGGGAGTGACATGAGTTAAAATCAAGCGAGCTTCTGACACGGCAAAAGGTCGCGGAGTAAGAGATTGCAAGTTATATTTTTGTCGTGAACGAATGGATCGAGAGAAATACATTTGTCGAAGTGAACTCACAATAAAGTAAGGTGTCGACAATAGCAAGAACGGTCGAAATAAGAAATACCAAGGGATGTATTAAGCGAAGAAATATGCTTGGGACAATTCGTAGAAAAGGCGAAAAGATCGTTGATAAAATGAGCAGGATAATGAATGTAAAAGAGAATATCATGTGCATAATTAATGATGCAGAAGTTATAGCCATATGTAATGCTGGAGAGATCGCCAAGGGGAAAAGAAAAAAGAATTAGTCCTAGCACAGAACCATGACGAACGCTACAGGAGAGAGGAAGGGGTGGAGAAAGACGTATTGGAATAGACACGAAAATATCATTCAGAGAGATAAGAGGAGAACCTGGGCACAGTAGCAGAAGAAAATCCATAATTGTGACGAAGGCGATGAAGGAGAATGAAATAATCAACAATGTCAAACGCAGAAGAAAGATTAAGAGAAATTACAATACTGCAGATTCTCTAATAATAAGCAAAAAGTCAGAGAAAACTTTGTGACAGACTAGGTCAATAAAATGCTGAGATCGGAAAGCAGATTAAAAAGGAAAATAGATTGGACGAAGAGAGATCAATGTTAACCTGGTTTAGCACAAGACGTTTATGAAGTTTAGAGACAGTTGGACGGCTAGAGATATGACGATATAAGGAAGGCAGAAAGGGATCAAGGGATGGTTTCTCAATTAGTGATTGAATTATGACCGATTTGCAAGCAAGAGGAAAATAGCCACTACGAATAGAAGACTTAAACATTGAGGTTACGAAAGTTGCAAGTAGAATGACCAACGATTTTATTTAAAAAAATAGAAAGAGGATCAGCGGAAGATGATTTGCCAAGTAGAGATAAAAGCACAAGAGAAACGTCGTTGGCAAATATTGACAAAGATTCAGAAAATAAGATGAGATAGGAAAACATAAATGCCTAGGATAGTGGAATCGAGCTTCAATTGAAGATAGACAGAAATTTTATGTGAATCAAGAGTGCTAATAGAGGTAGTACGCGACAGTATAGTATTGAGATTATTTCAAGTAAATATTGAATTAGAGGAAGATAAAAGCTAGTTCTTCCAAAAGAGCAAAGACTTGATACACAGGAAGAACAGTGAGATCTATGAAAGATAAATAGGTGCTGTGAATATCAATGGGAATATAAGTGGGAGAACGCTTAAAGAAACGAAATTAGGTTCTAGACGAAAGACGTAGAAGACACTTCGAACGCATACAGTCAGTGCCAAATAGGTTGCACAGTATGTTCGACGGGGAGTAAAGAGTTGACATAGAAGAATATTATTGAGTATAGACGAGAGTTCAAAATCAAATAGATTAGAGTGATAGTCCTGACGTTGAAGATTGAAAGACAATGACATGAGAGGAGAGACAATTATTAGAGAACAACAAAATGAAGATCGAGACGTTTCTACTGTCGACGGATAATAGGTGACACATGGCAAGAAAATCATATAATAGCAAGAGAGGATGACAAGAAAATGGTCGGATAGGTTGGAATCCAAAGTAGAGATAACGGCGGAGTAAGATAGACTATTGTAAACAACGATAAAATAAAGAACACCATCAAGTGCTTAAAGGTAGGAAAGGGTAGCGAAGATATGATAGAATAGTTGCAATCGTGAAACGCGGTGATGAGTTTTTGGATATCAAGAAGTCAAGGACAGTCCAATCGAATGTTGATATCGTTTAGTACAAGAGAAGGAGTAGAAGAAAGCGAGATTTGTGAGAGCAAATCAATTAGTTCAGTAAAGATAATATTAGATGAATAACTAGAGATAAGACAATACATAATATACATATTTACCGAGAATAAGCCTACCAAAATATTGAATGGAAGAAGTTTAAAGGCTTAAAAAAAGGATTTATTTTAACGTGGCAAATGCGTGCCAGCGTACGCTAACATGACCACAACAAAACAAAACTGTGAATCAGGTGTCGAGAAGGTGTGAACGGAGGAGGTGTTTAAATGTGATAAAGGAGGGGGCGCGGCGGACATCGAGAGGGAGTTGATTCCAGGCGAGTGAGGCGGCGACGAGGAAGGATCGGAGACCGTAGTTGTTGGAGTAATTAGGAAGGTGGAGTAAGAGGGTATGACAGGAACGAAGCGATAGCGAGTTGGGGCGAGTATCGTCTAAGAAAGGAAGGTTGATGAACGATGGGGAGCCGACAGCGATGAGACAAAAGGTAACGAGAAAAAGGCGGAGTTTGATGCGGATGTGGATAGTGGGCCAGGAGAGTTGGGCAAAATATGTGGATGTGTGGTCGAAGCGACGGAGAAGAAAGAGCACTCGAACGGCGGTGTTGATTATTCGTTGTAGGGGTAGGATGATGGATTTTGGAGAATTGGCGAAAAGGCTAAGGCAGTAATCGATTTTAGAGAAAATAAGCGATGAAAGAAGAGACATACAAGAACGGAAGTCGGTAAGGGGGCGGATACGGCGGATGTCACGAAGAATTAAGCTTGACGAGCGGACCTTGTCACGGACGAAGGTTTAAGGGATAGGTGATCATCGAAATGGAAGCCTAAGAAAGTGAGATTGTGGACTATAGGGATGATCGATGGTGCAAAAGATACAATGGGAGGACATATGCTTGGTTTACGGGGGAGGATCCACATTATTTCGGGCTTTTTGGGGTTTAGAACGAGATGGAGATTGGAGAGACGTTTGTAGATAGAAGAAAGACAGTTGGAGGCAGAAATGCCGATATCGTGTATGCGATGTGCGGGTGCATGAGCATAGATTAGAATGTCATCGGCGTATTGCATGACGTTAAAGGAGTAAGGTTTGATAAATGGAGAGAGATCGCCAAGCAAAAGAGAGAAAATCAGGGGACCTAGGACTGAACCTTGTGGAACCCCGCAAAAAATAGGGATGGGAGGAGAGGATGATGAATTAGAACAGACGCGAAAGGAATGGTCGGATAGATATGAGTCGAACCAAGCTACGGAGGAGGAAGAAAAGCCGTAATCATAACGAAGGCGAGAAAAGAGGTCGGAGTGGTCGACAATGTCGAATGCGGAGGAGAGGTCGAGGGAGATGAGAACACTATATAGAGCCTTGTCTCGAGAAATGAGTAAGTCGTTGTACACTTTTATGCATGCGATTTTTTTCAAGTGATTAGAGCGGAAAGCGGATTGGAAAAGAGGGTACAGATTGGATGAGGAGAGATAAGCGTTGATTTGTATTAAGATGAGGCGTTCTAAGAGCTTTGAAAGAGTAGGTAGTAGTGAAATGGGGCGATATCTAGAAAGAAGGGAGGGGACGAACGATTGCGGATTTTCAGTGTGAAGGGAAGATACGACTGCGGATGGACGAGTTAAACAAGGTTGTGAAAAATGGGGATATCGATGAGCATATAGATTTTAATATGTGGGTAGGCAGGGGATCAGCAGGTGAGGTTTTGTTTGGCAAGGACATGAGGACAGATGATACTTCTGTAGGTTTTACAGGGAGAAGATGAAAGAGTTCCGGAAGGATGAGTGTAGACTGGGCAGAGTGGGATAGGATGGAGACCGGGGTGTGAGAGAGCAGCGTGGATACTTTAGTCTGGAGAAATGACGAATAATCATTAGCATTGATGTTGCAAGGCGTAGAGGAACGAGCCAGGATTGAGTTTAAAGTATGCCAGAGAGTCTTAGAGTTGAATGAAGTGATGATTTTATGCTGCCAGAAGGAGTTGCATTTGGTACGTAGTAGGTGGAGATGAGACCGGCGAAGAGCAAGATAGGAATCACGGAAAGATGGACTGATCGAGCGGAAATCGCGTCTGAGAGAGCGGTGATGGACTCGAAAAGCATGGCGGAGTCGACGCTTTGAGAGTAGGCATTGGATGTCAAACCATGGGGCACGGTGCAAGCGACGGTGTGGGTGAGATTTGAAGGGCAAGAGAATATCGAGAGTGGATGTGAGTTCAGAGTCGAAAAGAAAGGCGAGATCGTGAGGAGATGAATATGTTATTGTGGGTAATGATAGAGATAATTTGAGTAAGTCAGAGCGGAGAAGGGAGAGGTCAAGATTTCTCCAAGGGCGACATAGGATTGTAGGCGTGTGAGGAGGGGTGTGGTTGTGAGTGAGATCAAGGGTGATAAGAAAGTGATCGGATAGATCTGGATCAGAGATGGACAGTGAGGTGTAGGCAGCAAAATGATCGGGGGCAGCGATGATTTCGAGTGCCCCACCAAGTATATGTGTGGGAGCAGTGGAGATTAGTTTGTAATTGTAGTTGGATAGAATGTTGATGAACCGGATGGAATCCGTAGAAGAGGGGCGGTCTAGGCGGATATTGAAGTCGCCTAGAACGAGTGAAGGGATTGAGGACAAAGAACAATGAGAAAGGAGGTCACCGAGTTCGGTAAAAAATAAGGCAGTAGGAGCTGATGAACCAGGACGGTATACAATGGCGAGATCTAGTGTGATCGGGTTAGAAAAACGACAAGTGAGCAATTCAAAATAGCAAGGACTGAAAGGGGATTGATTTTGCGAACAGTCGCGGGGTGACGCGCGAATGCGACGATGCCGCCATGATTTGAGAATTTAGAAGGGCATGAGCTGAGAGGGCGGGCGGATTCGACTAGGGAGCAACCGGCAGAGAGCAGACGGCGAATGGAAAGGTCGTCGGAATCTGAGTGCCAGGATTCGGTGAGGCAGAAGAGATCGATGGATTGCTTGGTGAATAGGTTGAGGATAAGATCGGATTTATTGAGAATAGATCTAGTGTTGAGGAGACCGAGGCGGAAACCGTGTGCTGTGGCAAAAGAGTCTAGTGGAGAAGACACATAGGAGAGATGGAGCGCCATCGAATTTTTGGACGGGTGTGGACAACTTGAAAATTTCCGTCTGTGTTTTGGATTGAGCGTGAGGTTTCGCCGTTTTCCTCGCGACGGCGTTTTTCGATGCGGGCTGAAGAGATTTGAAGCGATTTCAGAAGGGGCGCGATCGGGGAAAATTCGAGTGTTTGAAGATGACATGAGTTTGAGTCGTTGAGAGAGGACAGAAGACGCGTGAGAGATGCTTGAAAACTATTTTTAGGAGAGGGGGCTGGGAAGGATTAGATTGAGAAGATTTGTTTAGACGGATGAATGCGACAGGAGAAATGTCCTTGAAAAAGGATGGTTTATTCACAGGAACAATAGACGAGATGATGGATCTGAAGGCGGAAACATCGTGATCCAGACGTGCTTGTGGAGATAATGAGTTAGAAGGCGTGATATTAGTAACAATGACGCAACGATCGCGAGAAACAAAGCGCTTCCGTAAAGGAGGACGACTGACGTGAGTAGGTGAGATCACGATAGAAGAGCTGGCAGTTGATGATTTGGAAGGATTCGGTTTGACGAGGGGAGACATAAAGGATAATGATAATAAAGAGGGTGGCAAGCGATGTGAGGAAAGGTTATGAGTGGAATGATAGTGGAGGTGATTTTGATTGATGGATGCAAGGTATTGAGAAACGAGACAGGAAGGACGGGACGTGGGGTGTCGGGGAGTGAAGATGACATGGAATGGGAAGTGTATAGGGTGGCAGGGTCGGTGGGTGGAGAAAGGACATTAGAAACGACGGGGGTAGTTTGAGTTAACGTGTTGGATGTTGATATGTGCTTATTGGAAAGGTTGCATATTAGTTTGCTGGCCCAAAAACCACATACGAAGTCTTCTTCAGCCTTATTCTTGTCGCTGGTGATTGTTGTCCAGACGCTGCAGTCGTGTATCGAGCACTGTACTTGCAGTTGTCAATAGTTGGTGTCGGTCTTAGTTGTTTTCTTACGTCCTCCCATAAACGATGGTTGTCGTCGATGGTTGTCGTCGATGGTTGTCGTCGATGGTTGTCGTCGATGGTTGTCGTCGATGGTTGTCGTCGATGGTTGTCGTCGATGGTTGTCGTCGATGGTTGTCGTCGATGGTTGTCGTCGATGGTTGTCGTCGATGGTTGTCGTCGATGGTTGTCGTCGATGGTTGTCGTCGATAGTTGTCGTTGTAAGATGTTTGTAACTTTTTGTATTTACTTTAGATTGCATTTACTTTAGATTGTATGTTTATTAGAAACCAAAATTTTTTTAATGTGTATATTGGAAGTTAAATATTTATATTTAATTTATATTATATTAAATAATTGTTTATATTGAAGATTTTATAATATCCAATATAAACGATATTATCGTTAATCTTTAAAAGAGGTTTTCTTAGTTTAAAGATATAAATATTTGCAAAGCTAGCTAACAGTATAGTTTAAGGTATAAGATTAAACATTTGCAATCACTGTGAAGATCCCTGGTATCTTGGATTTATTATTCTTGATTTAAAAATATAAATACTTACAATTACGCTCTTGTTATAAATGATAAACGGGAAGGTAACAAGCATAGTGTTACTATAAGTATATTTAGACCGTTTAAACTATCTTGTTAACTACTATTAACTACTTACAATCAGTTGATAACTAAAACAGTTTTATTGCTTTTAATCTCCTTTTCGAAAGACAGCTGCAATATCATTTTCAAAATATTTGCTACAAAGGGTGTACTGGTTATGACGCCATATTAAAGCCAAGTAGTCTGAAAATATGTGATGACGGGTGTATTTTTTTATAAAAAAAATTGTGGATTGAAGTGACGGAGGAACGAGGTAAGGTCTATCGCATTTGTATTGTTTATCGTAGTCCTCGACCAAAAACACCACTCATCATCAAGTCGTTAAAACATCACTGTTCCGGCGATGTGGATACCTTTATCTGCGGAGATCTTAACACTCCAAATATCGATTGGGTCTCTTATATCGCGATCGAGGGGTGTGATGAAGAATCATCAGCCTTACTTGATGTATTCAATGAGCTCACACTTTGTCAGCTTGTCCATTGTAATACTCATATCCGTAATAAAAGTCATTCCCTGCTAGATTTATGCCTATGTACCAATGATTATGTCGTTGAGTCATTAAGTTGCGGTCCGCCATTAGGCTCTAGCGATCACTGCACTTTACGTGTCATCCTACCTGGTCATATTTCGAGTCTGGTGAATTAAAAAAAAACAATTGGTGTTATGAATGCGGATTACGATACAATTAATAAAATGCTGAGCCTAGTGAGATGGCCTTGTGCTAGAACAGTCGGTGTTCATGTGGCCTGGTCGTTCCTCCACACAACATTGATTAATCTACTTCACGCATTTTCCCCTTGCGTAACACGTAAACCACCATCCTCCAAACCCAAATGGTTTGACAGTGAGTTGAAGCGAGCTGTCAGAGAACGTGATCATGCATTCCTACTATTTAAGCGTGGACTCTGATCCTTCAGATTTTATACTACCATTCGCAACAGGGTGACTTCTCTTAAACGTCAGAAGAAACATCAATTACGGATTTTCTTCCTCCTCCGTAGCATTGTTCACCTCATATCTATCCGACCGTTCCTTTCTCGTCTGTTCTAATTCATCATTCTCCCCTACCATCCCTATTTTTTGCGGGGCCCACAAGGTTCAGTCCTAGGTCCCCTGCTTTTCTCTCTTCTGCTTGGCGATCTTTCTCAATTTATCAAACCTTACTCTTTTAACGTCATGCAATACGCCGATGACACTCTAATCTATGCTCATGCACCCGCACATCGCATACACGATATCGGCATTTCTGCCTCAAACTGTCTTTCTTATATCTACAAACGTCTCTCCAATCTCCATCTCGTTCTAAACCCCGAAAAGTCCAAAATAATGTGGATCCTCCCCCGTCAACCAAACATATCTACTCCCTTTGTATATTTTGCATCATCGATCATCCCCATAGTCCACAATCTCACTTTCTTAGGCGTCCATTTCGATGATCACCTATCCCTTAAACCCTTCGTCCGTGACAAGGTCCGCTCATCTAACTTAATTCTCCGTGACATCCGCCGTATCCGCCCCCTTATCGACTTCCGTTCTTGTATGTCTCTTCTTTCATCGCTTCTTTTCCCTAAAATCGATTACTGCCTTAGCCTTTTCGCCAATTCTCCAAAATCCACCATCCTACCCCTACAACGAATAATCAACACCGCCGTTCGAGTGCTCTTTCGTCTCCGTCGCTTCGACCACACATCCACATATTTTGCCCAACTCTCCTGGCCTACCATCCACATCCGCATCAAACTCCGCCTTCTTCTCGTTACTTTTCGTCTCATCGCTGTCGGCTCCCCATCGTTCATCAACCTTCTTTTCTTAGACGATACTCGCCCCACCTCGCTATCGCTTCGTTCCTGTCATACCCTCTTACTCCACGTTCCTAATTACTCCAACAACTACGGTCTCCGATACTTCCTCGTCGCCGCCTCACTCGCCTAGAATTAACTCCCTCTGACATCTGCCGCGCTCCCTCCTGTATCACATTCAAACACCTCCTCCGTTCACACCTTTTCGACACATTATTTACATTTTTGTTTTGTTGTGGTCATATAAGCGTGCGCTGGCACGCATTTGCCACGTTAAAAAAATTTTTAAACTTTTTTAAATCAATTCATTGCTGCCATATGTTCCTTGTCTCATGTCGATCAAAAGAGACTTTTTCAACTACTTGGCAACCGTAAGAGGTTATCTTCGTCAATCAACTGTCTGGTTGATATTGATCGAAAATCGGTTTCTCCTCTTTCCATTGCCAATCTCCTTGCCAAGAACTTTTGTCTCACTCGCAATCGATTTTCCCTATGTGACTATAACATAACGATAGACAATTCTTCTCTCCAGTACCAGGATTCTAACCTCTATTTTGACCCGCTCGATGTTCTTAATATTTTATCGAAGCTACCGGCTAAAAATAGTTTAGGTCCTGATGGTATTCCTAGTATATTATTACGCAAAGTTGCATCGAATATATATCTTCCGCTTTTTGATATTTACTATTGGTCCTTGAGAACTGGCATAATCCCAGATTAGTCATTCCAGTTTTCAATAAGGGGGATAAGGTAAATCATCAAAATTGTCGGCCAATAAGTTTGACGTGTATTGCTTGCAAGGTGATGGATAAACTGATTCTGAGGTATGTATCTTCTCATTTGGACAAATTCAATATTTTATCTAATAAACAGCATGGGTTTAGAAAACATCACTCTACTTCATCTCGTTCTAAACGCCGAAAAGTCCAAAATAATGTGGATCCTTCCCCGTAAACCAAGCATATCTCCTCCCATTGTATCTTTTGCCTCATCGATCATCCCTATAGTCCACAATCTCACTTTCTTAGGCTTCCATTTCGATGATCACCTTTCCCTTAAACCCTTCGTCCGTGACAAGGTCCGCTCGTCTAACTTAATTCTTCGTGACATCCGCCGTATCCGCCCCCTTATCGACTTCCGTTCTTGTATGTCTCTTCTTTCATCGCTTCTTTTCCCTAAAATCGATTACTGCCTAAGCCTTTTCGCCAATTCTCCAAAATCCATCATCCTACCCCTACAACGAATAATCAACACCGCCGTTCGAGGGCTCTTTTGTCTCCGTCCTTTCGACCACACATCCACATATTTTGCCCAACTCTCCTGGCCCACCATCCACATCCGCATCAAACTTCGCCTTCTTATCGTTACTTTTCGTCTCATCGCTGTCGGCTCCCCATCGTTCATCAACCTTCCTTTCTTAGACGATACTCGCCCCACCTCGCTATCGCTTCGTTCCTGTCATACCCTCTTACTCCACGTTTCTAATTACTCCAACAACTACGGTCTCCGATCCTTCCTCGTAGCCGCCTCACTCGCCTGGAAACAACTCCTTCTCGACGTTCGCCGCGCTCCCTCCTTTATCACATTCAAACACCTCCTCCGTTCACACCTCGACACCTGATTCACAGTTTTGTTTTGTTGTGGTCATGTAAGCGTGCGCTGGCACGCATTTGCCACGTTAAAATAAATCCTTTTTTTCAACTAATCTAACATTAGCACGCGAAAGCTGGGCCGGTTTTGTCGAACAGGGGGTGCCGGTTGATGTCGTCTTTATTGATTTGTCCAAAGCTTTTGATTAGGTCATGCATCCAATTTTACTGTGGAAACTTGGAAATTACGGATTCTCAAAGCACGTCTGTCTCTGGATACGTGAATTCTTGAGTAGACGTTCCTTTGCTGTGCGAGTTGGTGAGTCTCTTTCTGAATGTTTTATCTCACTCAAGGTGTTCCACAAGGCTGTATCCTTAGTCCCACTTTGTTTAATATCTACATAAACGAAATCGCTGAAAATGTTACATGCCAGTGCCTATTATACGCCGATTACATGAAACTGTGGTGCCCTTTATTTAGTGGTTGTTCTAGCTCTCCCCTACTACAATCAGATTTGTATAAAGTTAGTAGTTGGTGTTCATCACACGGCTTAGTAATCAATGTTTGTAAATGTCGACATATGATAATTGGTCAATCCCGATTACCTTCCCCTTCTTATCAATTCAGCTCAACAGTTATCGAATCAGTAAATCACTTTACTGATCTAGGTGTTGTTATCTCCTCCAATTTAAAATTTCGTCTTCATTCTTCTGCGATTATTGCAAAATGCCATAGAATTTTAGGATTTCTTCATCGAAACGTTAGACGACTTGAGCCAAAGGCTTTACGCATTGTATATTCGAGTCTCTTAAAATCACATATGCTCTATGCATCTCACGCGACACACCCTCAACTGAAATCAGAATTGAGTGAATTCGACAACATTTTGAGAAGAGCCAAGCACTTGGTTCCGGCAACTCGCTCCATTCCTTATCCAGTTAGACTAGAGACGTTGGGTATAAGATCTATTGAATGCGATCTGTTGATTGCAGATCTTACACTAGTGTGGATGTCGCTGCGCGTGCCTAACTATCCGTGTAAGCAGCTGTTCTGTCTTCGTGAATCCTCAATGTTACGTGGACACAAGCTATGTTTAAAGGATCGCTCAAAGCATCGAACAAATTGCACGACAGTGATGGGTCGCGTCTGTAAACGATGGAATGGATTATCACCTGGTGTAATCAACAGCTCTTCTGCGGTGCAATTCAAAGAATGCCTAAAGCTTGACCTCGTGAACTCTTGATGTTTTTTTACGTTTTTTTCTGTTTTTTATTCGATGTGATGCTTCCTCACGAGCTTCAGCTCCCTTGGAAGTCGATATATAATAATAATTAAAGCTACTTACAATAAATAACATACAATATTAACATACAAAATCTAAAATACATATATACAAATCGTTGAACCACTTGCCGCTAATAACTTGTGGAAATAAATATTTACGACAACCTCACGACAACCTCACGACAACGTTACGATAAAATTACGAATTGCTTGACTAGTTACCGGACGAGAATTACCAAACATAAAGTACATAACATACAATCATTGGACATCCATAATGAAGCCGACAATGACGAAAATAACGGTGGCAAACAAGCGCAATCGCAGAAAGCAGCGTGTCCCTGACAAAACAGTGCAATATTCTGAAAAACAGGTGGCTTGCGATCAAAAAGATTGTCAATGCTGGAGCATCCTTGTTCACCCTATTGAATATCAGGCAGTGAAAAGTGGCCATTTCACGCGTGGGCTCTGTGCAACATATCAAATCAATGAACTCCGAGCACAAATTGATGATCTCAGAAATCAGATCACAAAGTAGATCTCATCCTCTTTTTCAAAACCCCACCAATCGAATCACTTGGCATTGAATAAACTCTGCCTTTCCTCAGAAGATACTTTATGTACACCTATCAATTGGTCGAGAGATACTAGCGAACAGGCTAGGTCGACTCGCATCTGGACAAGGGGCAGTAAGCACTCACGCATGTGCGGTACAGTGACCGAAGAGGTTCACCAGAGCATCTCCAGCAATAGCCCCGCAGGCCAAGAATTGACCTTCTCAGGTGTCAAATAATTCAGTGATGGGATTCGCCCTTGCCGCTCTACGATCTCCGTGAAAGCTAAAGCTCACCCTGCTTATTCTCTGGATACTCGTTTAGCCCAAAACGAGAAACTGCGTGATCAATCCGAATCAATTGATGGTTCTACTGCCAGTTTCTCAAATAGCACGCGTTTCATAGAACCGGACTCACAATCAACTACAAAAACATCTGGAAATCAAGTAGTGGTGACAAGTCGTAATTGATTGAACTTGCTGTTGCTGATGGTCGCAAAGTGTCTGGAGATTTGATGGCAAACAGTTGCAATGATCGGGAAGAGCAAAGTTCATCGCATATTCGTAATCCTCACAATTTTAGTTCAAGTCACATTATGACCGGTAAACCACAAAAAGCGAATCAATCGGGTAAAGAGCGTAGCACCTCGCGAAATCGATGCATAATCCTTCAAAATGTGCCTGAGGCTCTATCATCATACACCAAGCAGAGAAAATGGACGCGGATTTAGACCATGTACATTCCGTATTAACTCATATATGCGCAGGCGAGAGCCGCGACTTTGTCGGACAAATTAAGGTGCTTGGTCTATATCGTTTAGGTAAGCGGTTGGATTTCCCGAGGTTGTTAAAGGTGGTATTTGAAACTAATGAACAGGCTGGATTCGTGATATCTGTTTCGAACAAATTGCGTGATGATATAGTTCGTATCCGTCCTGATTATTCGATGGAGGAAAGAAGCATGATGAGAGAAGGTAGGATTGAGTTGAATCGTCGCATTTTGGAAAAAGAAGATAACCTAGTTATTTGGGATTTTCGAGTTGTCCGGAAAAGGCCGTTTGTGCGTTGGCGTCCACTCGTAACGAGGGCGATCTAATTTGCTTCGATTGTTTGATTCCGAATGCTGATGTGCATTCTCGGGGTTGCACCTCTCAACGTGCTCATATCATTGGCTACACTAATATTCGTAGTTTAATTTCGAATCTTGATGACGTCAGAGTTTGGACGCATTCTATGCATACAGACGCGTTGGCTATTTCTGAGACGTAGTTACACGATGTCATTATTGATAACGTAGTATTTATTCCAGGTTATCAATTATTACGTTCAGATAGATTTTACCGTAAGGGGTGGAGGAGTAGCACTTTATGTTCAGGATAGGAACGTTATTAGCAATATAGTAAGACACTCAAATGGAGAAGGAACTTGTGAGTGCTTAATAGTTGATCCTGTTATATATAGCCTCCACGTTTCATTGGGTGTTCTTTATCGAACACCCAAATCAGCCATTTTAGATGATGAGCTTATGCATATTTTAACTAGAGCTTGTAGTAGGCGTGATCACTCATTCATATTAGTTGGGGATTTAAATCTACCGACCCTGGTGATTGATCAAGATGGCAACAGTATTATTGATAACTGTTCCAATGAGAATAAGAATCTACGGGAGTTCTTGGTATGTAATTAATTACTCATTCAGTATTACTAGATTTGGCACTGATAGCGTACGTTCTATACTTGATCTTGTATTTTCTCAAAGAGATGGTCAGATATGTGACATATCCCACAATCATCCAATAGGAGAAAGTGATCACTATGTTTTGGTGTTTAAGCTTACTATAGCTTCAGATATTATTGCAATCGATGTCGAACCTTCATTGACGAAGAGATCATGGCATCATGTTGATGTTGAGATGTTACAACAGTTTGTGTCCTCGTTGAACTTTGAGTGTGGTGATGTTGGAAGCTAGGAACGTTGGCATTTCATTCGAGATTTACTAATTCGTATATCTGATTATTTTGCTTCTCGTAGATTAATACGTAAAACTGCTCATAAGAAGCCTCCGTGGTTTGACAGTAGTCTACGTGAAGCTCTCAAAAGACGCAACACTTTGTTCAGAAAGTGTAGACACAAAGGTAATTTGATTGCTCAATTCAAACTTGCTCGCAATGCATATAAACGCCTCAGAATTAAGAAACGTATGGAGTATGAGGACTAAATTGTGCAATATTTAAATAGCTCGCCCAAACGCTTTTGGTCATATGTTCGTCAAAGTACGCGTACTCATTGTGCAATCACTAGATTACATTTGTCGTCTTCATCTTCTTCAGGTCCTGATGATATTCATCCGCATCTACTCAGCGTGTTGAGTCAACATTTGGCTTCTTCGGTCACTAGCTTGTTTCAGGCATCTCTGGATAGCATGAAGGTACCGTCTGAATGGAATAGTGCGATAGTGGTGCCGGTATTTAAAAAGGGTGACACGAGGATAGCAGACAACTATCGAGCTATAAGTCTTACAAGTCATTTAAGTAAGGTACTGGAAATGATCATCCACGAACATATATTCAGACACTTGAGCATATCAGGTCAGCATAGCTTTAAGCAACAAGGCTTCAGAAAAGGACGTTCTTGCCTTACCAACCTTTTGTTTGCCCGTGAGGCCTGGATTGAATCCATGTCTCAAGGAAAGGCAGTTGATGTTATTCTGTTCGATTTTAGTCGCGCGTTTGATCGTATTCCCCATAGTCTCCTCATTCAAACAGTGGCCAGCTATGGCATTAATAGCTCAGTTATAGGATGGATTAGAGATTTTCTATCTAACAGATCTTTCAGAGTACGAGTTGGTAGTACCCTATCCTCACCACATTTAATTAGGTCTGGAGTTCCTCAGGGTTCTGTACTAGGACCTTTATTGTTTAACATGTTCATGAACAGTTTACCCACACGGCTCAATTGTCCGTGTTTAGCCTTTGCTGACGACATCAAAATCTGGTGTGAGGTCATATCTGCAGATGACCATATCCGCTTACAGCGTGACATTGACAGGGTTTATACATGGAGTGTTAATACTGGGGTATTGTTAAACATTTTTAAGTGATCACACATTCGTCTCGGCAGGTCCAATGTGTCTTCCTTGTATAGTGTCGGGACATATAGTATCATTTCGACCAATCAGGTTCGTGATCTTGGCATACTTATGCAATCGTCACTTAAAACTAGAATGGATACTGAAAGACGTTGCTGTTCAGCAAGGAAGATGATTTATCTTATAAAAACTTATTTCTTGTCAATATATCCTCAGTGTTTTGCTCGGCTATATAATGCGCTTGTTCGTCCCCATATCAAATATGCTATCCATGCATCATTCCCTTCTACAAGAGGTGAAATGAGACATTTGGAGTGAATTCTACGTCGTGACAGCAAGCTCGTTCGAAGATGTAAAATGATGAATTATAGCGATCGTTTAACTTCAATAGGCATGATATCAGTGCAAGCCAGACTACTCGTTCTGGATCTGTTTGTGATTTGGTCTATAGTAAAGAGGATAGATGGATACCCAAGTGAATGTGTTAAATTGAATGTCCTACAAAGTCGCAGGGGTCATTCTCTCGCGTTACGTGCAAGACAAATTGGAAGGTCGACAATGGTATCTCGATTGTCACGCAGAGTGAGAAAGTTGTGGAACGCATTGCCTCACGACATCATGACTGCGTCATCATTGAGCCAATTCAAAGCCATGGTCAACACTTGGATAAGACACGCTGATCAAGGCAACATTGGAAGTTATTATCCTTGGTTTGGTTGGAATTGATATGTTTGTTTAATGTTTTGTAATGTACGATGAGCGGGCAAAACGGCCTTCTCGGTCAAAGCTCTGTATATAATAATTTATCATAAGAATACGACAGTCTCTATGTTAAATAAGTTGCGGGACAGCTACACTGTCATA
The DNA here is from genome assembly GCA_012934845.2 of Pomphorhynchus laevis. NCBI lineage: Eukaryota > Metazoa > Acanthocephala > Palaeacanthocephala > Echinorhynchida > Pomphorhynchidae > Pomphorhynchus > Pomphorhynchus laevis. Next base: position 177,761 of record WNNJ02000601.1, on the reverse strand, counting down.
TGTGAATTTTTCTGTGCATCTAGATTTATGAAAACGGGATACGTTGATGGACAGGCGAATTGGTGCTCACGGTGATGAACGTATGTAAATTTTGTGGTTGATTCCATATACTAATCGAAATAAATCAAAGATAAAATTAAATTGCCTGTTGAACTTAAAGCTAGTACCGTATCTTCAATCGTGAGCAGTAATAGAACGAAAAGTCCAATAAACAATATTCATATATCGCGACAAACAAAATCGACATTTGAAGAGCGGTTTATAAAAAGCAACATCAGGGCAAGCTTAATGCGTGTACATGAGAATCCACTTAAGCCCAGTGAAGTTTCTGTTAATGTTTTACCAGATGGGTTACCCAGTTCTGTACCATCTAAGTTCGAGTTATCCCATAAAGAATCTAAGGAAAAGCAAAGAGCTTCAAGAAACATGCATTGTTTTCACCATTATGAATCAAATTTCTGTCTCAGGAACGAGTTAAACGATGATATTAGTGCGATAAGCAATATTTCTGAATAAAGTATTTCGTACTAGCGATAAATATATAGTTACAGAGATTGTGATTCGAAGTTTGTTTCAACTTAGCTAGCAAACTAAAAGTTCAAACATACTACGATTGTTGAAGGTTGGGGTTGAAAAGTCAACTCACGCTAATTATGTACAGAGTCGGGCTAATCATCTAGAAAAAAACTCGATACCTATTTTTAGAGATCGTTAAATGATCCTTCAAAACTGAAAATTGTTTAGAACGAGCTACACAAGCTTCTATTATTAAGCGATAAAGACCTATTCATCACATTCTAAATTCTCTAATCATGGTGGCATAGTCGTATTCGCCCGTCACCCGCATCTCTTCGCAAAATCACTCCCCATTCAGTCCTTGCTCTTTTAAAGTGCTCACTTGTCGTTCTTCTTGCCCGATCATTCTAGATCTCGCTATTGTATACCGTCCTGGTCCATTAGCTCCTACCTCCTTATTTTTTACCGAACTCGCTGACCATCTTTCTCATTATTCTTTGTCCTTTATTACTTCACTTGTTCTAGGCGACATCAACATCTACCTTGACCGCCCTTCTTCCACCGATCGGGGAACTCGACATCATCGCTGCCACGATCATTTTGATGCCTACACCTCATTGTCCATCTTAGATCCTAATTTATCCGATCACTTTCTCGTCACCATTGATCTCACTCACAACCACTCCGCGCTTCACACACCTGCAATCCTACGTCGCCCTTGGAGTAAACTTGACATCCCGCTTCGCTCCGCCTTACTTAAATCGTCTATATCTTCTCATACAATAACATCATTCTCTCATCACGAGCTTGCCTTTCTTTTCTACTCTGAACTCACTTCCACTCTCGATATCCTCTTGCCCTTCAAGCATCACCCTCACCGTCGCTTGCAACGTGCCCCATGCTTTGACATCCAATGCCTACTCTCAGAGCGTCGACTCCGTCGTGCTTTTCGAGTCAATAACCGCTCTCTAAGACGTGATATCCGCTCGCTCACTCCGACTCTCTGTGATTCATATCTTGCTCTTCGCCGGTCTCATCTCCACCTAATAAGTACCAAATGCAACTCCTCCTGGCAGCATAAAATCAACACTTCATTAAACTCCAAGTATCTCTGGCATACTTTTAACTCAATCCTTTCTCGCTCTTCTTCGTCTTGCAACATCAATCCCCATGATTATTCATCATTTCTTCAGACAAAAGTATCCACGTTGCTCTCTCACAACCCCGTCCCCATTCCATCTCACTGCTAGTCTCCCCGCCTCATCCTCCCGGAACTCTTTCATATTCTCCCTGTCTCAACTGCCGTAGTTTCATCTCTCCTCATGTCCTTCCCCATCAAAACCTCAGATGACGAAACCCTGCCTACCTCCATACTTAAATCCATCTGATTATCGATATCCCTTTTCCTCACCACCTTGTATAACTTGTCCATTCGCATCGTATCTTTCCTTCATACTGGAAATCCGCCATCGTTCGTTCCATCCTTAAGAAACAATCGCTCGACCCCTCGCTTCCTTCCAGCTATCGTCCCATTTCACTACTCCCTACTCTTTCTAAGCTCTTAGAACGCCTTATCTAAATACAGATCAACGTTTATCTCTCTTCATCTAATCCGTACCCTCCTTTCCAATTCGCTTTCCGCCCTAATCACTCCACATAAATCGCACGCATAAAAGTTTACAACAACCTACTCATATCTTGTGGCAATGCTCTATATAGTATTCTCATCTCCCTCGATCTCTCCTCCGTGTTCGACATCGTTGACCACTCCATCCTTCTTTCTCGCCTTCGTTATGATTACGGATTTTCTTCCTCCTCTATAGCATGGTTTTATTCATATCTTCCGACCGTTATTTTCGAATCCGTTCAAATCCAACATCCTCCCCTCCTATCCCTATTTTCAGCGGGGTTCCATAAGGTTCAGTCCTAGGACCCCTGCTTTTCACTCTTCTACTCGGCGATCTCTCTCCGTTTATCAAACCTCACTCTTTTAACGTCATGCAATACACCGATGACATCCGCATACATGATCATGCACCCATACATCGCATACACGATACCGCAATTTCTGCCTCGAACTGTCTTTCTTCTATTTACAAACGTATCTCCCATCTTGGTCTTGTTCTAAACCGAGGCAAGTCCAAAATAAGTTGGATCCTCTCCCGTCAACCTTACATATCTACTCCCCTGTATTTTTTGCATCATCGATCATCCCCGTAGTCCACAATCTCACTTTCTTAGGATCCCATTTTGATGATCACTTTTACCTTAAACCCTTCGTCCGCGACAAGGTCCGCTCGTCTAACTTAATTCTCCGTTACATCCGTCGTATCCCCCTTATCAACTTCCGTTCCTTATGTCGCTTCTTTCATCGCTTCTTTTCCCTAAAATCGATTATTGCCTCAGCATTTTCGCCAATTCTCCAAAATCCATCATCCTACCCCTACAACGCATAATAACTCCGCCGTTCGAGTGATCCTACGTCTCCGTCGCTTTGATCACACATCCACATATCTTGATCAACTCTCCTGGCCCATCATCTACATCTGCATACATGTCCGCCTTCTCGTAATTTTTCGTCTTATCGTACGGCTCTTCATCGTTCATCCACCTCCCTTTCTTGGATGACACTCGCCCCACCTCTCTATCACTGCGTTCCCGTAATTTCCTCTTACTTTACGTTCCCAATTACTCTAACAACCACGGTCTCCGATCCTTCCTCTTCGCAACCCCACTCGCCTGGAATCAGCTCCCACTCGTCGTCCGTCGTGCTCCCTCCTTTATTACATTCAAATGCCGCCTCCGTACCCACCTCATTGACACGTGATTTAGATTTTAGTTTTTTTTTGTTGTTGTGGTGGTCATGTAAGCGTGCACCGGCACGCATTTGCCACGTAATAATAAATCGTTTTTTATTCATTAGAAATTTTCAAGTTGTTATTCGAAAGTCATTTGTCTGTTGGAAGTTGTTGGAACTGTAGATAGGTCGCCCCGTCTAGCATGTGTGGAGCTTTGATTACGGTGCTAGCAACAACTTGTCAATGTCGACATGATTCGTCTTTCATAATAATTGCAGTTACAAATGCACGTAGCGCAGTTAATAAGTTGGATGAGATTAAAAAATAGATTTATTTTAACGTGGTAAATGCGTGCCAGCGCACGCTTACATTACCACAACAAAACAAAAATGTAAATCATGTGTCGAGAAGGTGTGCACGGATGAGGTGTTTGAATGTGATGAAGAAGGGAGCGCGGCGGACGTCGAGAGTGAATTTAAGTGTCTTTAAGTGTCTTTAAGTGTCTATTAAGTGGTGGATACTTTGTCATTGTCTCTTTGAAGTTTGAAAGTTGGTTTCATTCTAAAATATCTGATGATTTGGTTAGCATATTTAAATTTTCTCTGTACAAATATGATCGAGCACATGGACGCGGTGAGGATTTGCCTTCTATGTTTATGTCAGTTTGACTGTTAGTTTGGCCATCGAATTAATTGATTATTCATATTCTGCCGAGGATCTCAACCGAATATTACGCAATCTGTAAGTACTATTATTACTTTATGTATAACATATCTTACCACGAGCACATTATCGTTCGCTCTTTTTGGTTTTCTTAAGAAAACCAAAAAGAGCGAACATATAACTAATATTGCCTTGATACACAAGTCCTATAATTTTTTTTATCTTTGGTGACTTTAGATTGCATTCGTACAATCCTGCTCTGTCCAGTATTGCAAGATCTGAATATACTATGTCATTATACAATTTATTGTATGATGAAATGATGCTTATTCGACATATTAATTTTGATACTCGTTTTTGCACCTAATCATCATCGATGATTGACCTGCTGTTTACTAAACTTATGACATTTCTTCACTTGACAAAGAGCCTCCGATTAGTTAAAGCGATCACGTTGTAGTGTTTTCGATACCTGTGAAGACGAGCATATCAGATTATGTAGAGAAAGTTGATAAGCGAGTACGGAAAGCTTTTCCGGAAATTGTGATAGTTGAATCTGCTAAGTGAATTTTTTCTATAAGTATTGGTGGTGATGTGGAGAGTATGTGGCAGTCTATCAAAAGTGCGATAATATAAGTTTTAGATGAATTTGCTCCCATGCGTGTGTTTAACAAGCATTACAGGTATGATAAACACTCGTGGTTTAATAGACGTTGTATAGAGTTAACAAATAAGGCGTAGAGTGTCTATAGGAAGAGTGAAGCTTTATATAGTGAGTACAAACAAATTCGCAGTGAACGTAATCGCTTAAAATCGAAAAAGAGATACATGTGCAAGAATGATGTTACTATGTATTTAGGACATACATCCAAGCGATTTTGGAGTTGTTCAAAAGTATATAATTCTAGTGTTCGGCACATTCGTATCGGAAACGAATTTGTTTACGATCCTATAAAAATCCCTGAATCGTTTTGCTGATGTGTTTACGCTATCTTTAAATAGGGATAATGCATATAAATTCTACAGTTGTGATGATTCATCAATATATCAGAGTACATAATGGTCACAATGGAGGAAGTTGAAATGGAACTATGCAAATTATCTAAATGCGTGTCAGCTGGTCCTGACGATATCCCAACTTATTCCTTAATCTCTTGAAATGTATACTGCCATACCCGCTTTCAGAATTATTTAACGTTTCTCTCAATTAGTCAATAATTCCAAATGATTGGAAAACCGCGATTATGGTATCACTTCTAAAGACGAAGAACGCTTGTGATATTATATACATTTAGGTCTATATGTTTTGCATCAACTACAAGTATGGTAATTGAGAAAATTGTTCACAAAAATGAATAAACGTATTGGGTTTAATAAGCTACTTGAGCGACTGGCAACACAGTTTCCGACATGTATTCTAACGAATACTTTGCCTGTCCGTATAAACAATAGTTGACGCAATTTCGTGTGAATTAGTCGTTGATGTTGTAATCTAACAAATACTTTGCCTGCCCGTATAAACAATAGGTTGACGCAATTTCGTGTGAATTGGTTGTTGATGTTGTCGTCCACATATCGAACAATAAATATTCTCGAGCCTATTGGTGTCGATTATTACCTAACTCGTTGGATCAAGCACTTCTTGAGTGGTCGATATTTTTTGAGATTAGGTAATGCTTTGTCGTATGAACACAGTGTTATGCATGGTGTACCTCAAGGAACATTTTTCGGTCCATTACTATTTTGCATTTTTTATTAATGAGTTGTTGAAATTGCTCAATGTACCGCAAGCTGACGATTTGAAGTTGTAGAATGTGGTATTAACTGAATGATACATAAGCATTACTAATGATATTTATCTACATTCTGAGCTAATTCGTAAAGAAATGGTTTGCTTATCTGATGAATTTGCTACTTTAACCACTTCATCTGTTAGAAGTAGGAATACTAAATGGTTTGATCGGGATATATGAATCCTTATTATGCAACGTTATAATATTTGGAGGGAGATTAGGATAATTACTTAGCTGACGATTTGAAATTGTGGAATGTGATCACAAATTGTCATTGCAGCGTGACTTGGATTTAGTGTACGAATGGATTATTAGTTCAGGAGTATCATTAAACCTGGGAAAGTGTAAGAATATGAGAGAATGAAAAGGAAACTATACCTACGTAATTGATATGAAGTAACTCGATCTAGTTACGACTCATCTTGATCTTATTAGTGTGCTCAGTCAGTGTACGTAACGGTTTCGTTTTGCAGGGACCAACATCTTTATGAGGAAAGATCTCTTGCCTGAGAAAATAAAACTACAGAAAATAGCACTTATTGAACTGAACAATCGGGGAGTGAATGGTGAAAATAATTGGATGATTAAACATTTTCGAGTATTGCGGCATAATATCCACACGCTTTTAAATCCGTTTCAACCTTGCAGAGGTGAGCAAAGAGGATATTCATCCACACTGTCGAATCACCAAGAAGTCATGTTAAGGTTTCTTAACTGATAAATTGTATCATAGTTACTATAGCATCATTCCCGGTGAAATTCAATCTACGATAATTTATCCCAATCTGCGCGTACTTTGCATAAACATGTCAGCATTTACCATTAGGTAGATAAATTTACGATGCATCTGTCTAGACAGACACATTACAATATAGTAGCTTTTATTGAGACTTGGCTAAGTATTGTCTGCTGGCTTCTGAAATTAGTATTGATGGATATACTCTCATTCGCGGAGAAAAACAATGCCACAAGGGTGGTGCTGCCCTTTATATAAATGACTAATTTGTAAAAGTAATCGAGTCTAGCAATTCTTTATCTGATTGTGACTATTTGTGGGGATCCATTAATCAAGGGATCAGGTACCTAACGTTAAAGATATTTTACCGACCTATTTGTTTATCAGCGAGCTCTATATAATCCTTTTTTGCTTAATCATATAAAAATGTGAAAATAAGTAGATATAGTTATCGCATGAGATTTTAATATTCCGAAAGTAAGCTGGGATGATTACTATTATTATTCCAATACATACCAAAGCCAAAAGGCTATTCAGGCAGAGTCCAAAAAAAAGCAAATGGTCAGTCAACGTAGCTAATTAGGGTATTCCAGTGGTAGTGTTGAATGGCGGCATTGTTCACGTATCCATTTGTAGCATCGTGATTTAAACGTTCTCAAACTTGGAGCTGCAACGACTTCCTCATGTAACGAATTCCACATGTTAATTCCTCTCCTCGAGAGTCTATACACTTTTGGTAATCTGCCAAATCCAAATTTACACAAGACTCTGCTATGTCCCCGCAACTGATCTACCCGCCTAGTGATTACATCGGTGGGATAACCTACCACATCATTCGACATATGCCATAGACATAGCATTTCCAAGGATATGAACCTTTCGCGTACCGACAACATCCCAATACGACTTAGACGTACATAATAGTCAATACCACTTAAGCCAATACAGAGCCTCGATCCGCGCCTAAGAATAGACTCCAGGTCTAATAGTTCTTGCTTAGTGACAGGGAAACAAGCCTGAATGCAGTAATCCAAGTGTGGCCTGACGATGGAGATGAATAACCTCTTGAACATATGACAGCTTAATTTGAGGAATGCATTTTTAATACAATATAACGCCCTAGTAGCTTTACCTAGAAAAAAGTGTGTGTTCAACTTTGTTTTCAAGGATCTATGGACAATAAAAAAAGGATTTATTTTAACGTGGCGAATGCGTGCCAGCGCACGCTTACATGACCACAACAAAACAAAACTGTGAATCAGGTGTCGAGAAGGTGTGAACGGAGGAGGTGTTTGAATGTGATAAAGGAGGGAGCGCGGCGGACGTCGAGAGGGAGTTGATTCCAGGCGAGTGAGGCGGCGACGAGGAAGGATCGGAGACCGTAGTTGTTGGAGTAATTAGGAACGTGGAGTAAGAGGGTATGACAGGAACAAAGCGATAGCGAGGTGGGGCGAGTATCGTCTAAGAAAGGAAGGTTGATGAACGATGGGGAGCCGACAGCGATGAGACGAAAAGTAACGATAAGAAGGCGGAGTTTGATGCGGATGTCAATGGTGGGCCAGGAGAGTTGGGCAAAATATGTGGATGTGTGGTCGAAGCGACGGAGACGGAAGAGCACTCGAACGGCGGTGTTGATTATTCGTTGTAGGGGTAGGATGATGGATTTTGGAGAATTGGCGAAAAGGCTAAGGCAGTAATCGATTTTAGGGAAAAGAAGCGATGAAATAAGAGACATACAAGAACGGAAGTCGATAAGGGGGCGGATACGGCGAATGTCACGAAGAATTAAGTTAGACGAGCGGACCTTGTCACGGACGAAGGGTTTAAGGGAAAGGTGATCATCGAAATGGAAGCCTAAGAAAGTGAGATTGTGGACTATAGGGATGATCGATGAGGCAAAAGATACAATGGGAGGAGATATGCTTGGTTTACGGGGAAGGATCCACATTATTTTGGACTTTTCGGCGTTTAGAACGAGATGGAGATTGGAGAGACGTTTGTAGATAGAAGAAAGACAGTTGGAGGCAGAAATGCCGATGTCGTGTATGCGATGTGCGGGTGCATGAGCATAGATTAGAATGTCATCGGCGTATTGCATGACGTTAAAGGAGTAAGGTTTGATAAATGGAGAGAGATCGCCAAGCAAAAGAGAGAAAAGCAGGGGACCTAGGACTGAACCTTGTGGAACCCCGCAAAAAATAGGGATGGGAGGGGAGGATGATGAATTAGAACAGACGCGAAAGGAACGGTCGGATAGATATGAGGCGAACCATGCTACGGAGGAGGAAGAAAATCCGTAATCATAACGAAGGCGAGAAAGGAGGACGGAGTGGTCGACAATGTCGAATGCGGAGGAGAGGTCGAGGGAGATGAGAACACTATATAGAGCCTTCTCTCGAGAAATGAGTAAGTCGTTGTACACTTTTATGCATGCGATTTTTGTCGAGTGATTAGAGCGGAAAGCGGATTGGAAAGGAGGGTACAGATTGGATGAGGAGAGATAAGCGTTGATTTGTATTAAGATGAGGCGTTCTTAGAGCTTAGAAAGAGTAGGGAGTAGTGAAATGGGGCGATAGCTAGAAGGAAGGGAGGGGTCGAGCGATTGTTTCTTAAGGAGGGGACGAACGATTGCAGATTTTCCAGTGTGAAGGGAAGATACGACTGCGGATGGACGAGTTAAACAAAGATGTGAGAAATGGGTATATCGATGTGCATATAGATTTTAATATGTGAGTAGGCAGGGGATCGGCAGGTGAGGTTTTGTTTGGCAAGGACATGAGGACAGATGATACTTCTGTAGGTGATACAGGGAGAAGATGAAAGAGTTCCGGAAGGATGAGAGTAGAATGGGCAGAGTGGGATAGGATGGAGACCGGGGTGTGATAGAGCAGCGTGGATACTTTAGTCTGGAGAAATGACGAATAATCATTAGCATTGATGCTGCAAGGCGTAGAGGAACGAGCCAGGATTGAGTTAACAGTACGCCAGAGAGTCTTAGAGTTGAATGAAGTGATGATTTTATGCTGCCAGAAGGAGTTGCATTTGGTACGTAGTAGGTGGAGATGAGACCGGCGAAGAGCAAGATAGGAATTACGGAAAGACGGAGTGATTGAGCGGAAATCACGTCTGAGAGAGCGGTGATAGACTCAAAGCATGGCGAAGTCGACGCTTTGAGAGTAGGCATTGGATGTCAAACCATGGAGCACGGTGCAAGCGACGGTGTGGGTGAGACTTGAAGGGCAAGTGAATATCGAGAGTGGATGTGAGTTCAGAGTCGAAAAGAAAGGCAAGATCGTGAGGAGATTAATATGTTATTGTGGGTAATGATAGAGACGATTTGAGATCCCTAAATCCTTATGATGAGACACTTCCTTTAGACCATATCTCCAATAAAGTACCTTAGAGTTTCAATAGGGCGACCTAGTTGCATGAGGACACATTTATCAACATTCAACCGTAGTCCGGTAGAATCGCACCACTTGATCAGGGAGTTTAGATCATTTTGTAACGATACTCGATCAGCAGGACTTCTAATGATCGACCAAATCTTTAGATCGTCTACAAACGCTAGATGAGAGCATGATAAGCGGAGTAGCAGATCATTAATGAAGATTATAAAGAGCAGTGGGCCAAGGACTGATCCCTGCGGTACGCCAGAATTAATATTTACCGAATAAGAAAACACACACCCCCACACAAACTCGGAAAGACCTATTCGATAGAAATTCCCTGACCCACTCACAAATATATGAATGAAGTCCATAGTGATACAGTAAAGACACTATGCCGTCGTGTTGTACCCTATCAAAAGCTTTCGAAAAATCAAGGAATACTTATGAACCTGAAACCCAGCCCCCAGAGCATTAGCCCATTTTTCACGCGCAGTTAGTAGGTTAGTAAGGCATGAACGTCCGATCCTGAAACCATGTTGAGATTCAACCAATATGTGATTACGATCCAAATGATCCCTGATTCTACTAGCAATGATTCTTTCTAAAAGTTCGCTGAATACGCTAGTCAAGCTAATGGGCCGAAAGTCCGCGCAAAAGCTAGCAGGATGCTTTTTGGGAATAGGCACCACAATTGCACACTTCCAACTGTCAGGAATCCAAGATGTGTCTAAGCTGTATCTGAAGAACATAGTTAAATCATTGCTCAGTTCGTTCGATTGGGATTTGACGAGGAAGGGGGCGATATTGTCTGGTCCCGGAGATGTAAACGAATCGAGCTTCATAACCTCGTTCAACACCTCATCCACTCTGAGTGGACGAACACAACACCGATGAGCAACCGGAACATACTTCCAACTAAAGTCATGCAGTTTGTTAGAGGTCAAAGCCTGTACCAAGAAGCCATCAGCTAAATGTTGGCCGATTAGAGACGGATCGGTCAAAGTTTCAGTTGGCGTTTGGATTGAGCTAATTGTGCTAACAAGTGTTCTGTTGTTTCTTACATAAGACCAAAACCTCCTAGGATTCAAAGATGCATCACTGGCGATACTATCTTCGTATGAATAGCGTTTCTGAAATTTTAGTCGATTACATAAGTTCGGAGAGTCGATGTAGGCACGTTTTGAAGCAGGAGAACGCCTAAATTCGCGCCATAATTTGTTGCGGGATCTTATAGCATCAAGAAGCTCTCTGTCGAACCAAGGAGGATGTCCATGCTTAAACTTGCAGGCACGTAGCGGAGCAAAGATATCAGAAATTCGCTTCAATTCATCATGGAGCAGATCAAAGACTACAGGAACCTTCAAACCTCCATTATGTTCTCATTAGTGGCTATGATTCTGATTCTTATGAACTCAGAAGTTTTTAATCGTCTAAACCTAATTTTGCATGTTCAGAGTTGTACACGTTATATAGAAAATTAATTTTTACTCGACATTTGTCTTACAGTTAAGGAGAATACTATGTAATATTAAGTTCGGTCATTCAATCAGTTCAAGTGACCACGCCACTCTAGATTTTCTCATTAATCTTGATTTCAATGTAGTTTCTAGTTGCAATAAATTTGTTAATTTTAAGAAAGCTGATTATCTCACTATTACAACTCTTCTGTCAAATATTCAATGATTCAACCCTTATATTCTTGGAATACAGGCAGCGCGGAATTTCTTCCGATATATTTTGCTTTTAATATTATGTGCTTTCCTGGATTTCAGACAAAGTATTTGTACTTCTCATCGTACAAGATTATTAGAAATGGAGTCACTTTGCTCAAACGAAGTAACCGTTAGACATATGTTACTGAGTCCGTTAACCGAAATTCTCGTATTGTGTTTATTTTTAAACGTATTCAGAGAATTTCCGAATGGAATTCGTTTAGCTTAATAAACTCAGAAGGAAATTGTATCAATAATGTGAGTGAAATTGTAGATGAATTCGTAAATCAATGAAGTTTCCAATGCATCGGTTCCTTTATATGCTTCCGATCATATAATTCACACGTAGGGTTATAAATTACTCTATATTTTCCAGTGTAAAAATATCTGTTCTGAATGTATTCAATGAGCTTAGAATATCGAGACCTGTTCTGAATGTATTCAATGAGCTTAGAATATCGAGACCTTCGTCTATTTATTGTCCTGATAATATTTCATAAATCGTATTGCGAGAAACTGCGTCGGTATTGTGTTTTCCACTTTGGCTCATCTTTCGGTGTTCTGTAGATTCAGGAATTCTACCATTTGAGTGAAAAAAAAACCATTATTATGCCATTTTTCAAGAAAGGTTCCAGATCTGCTGCTGGAAATTATAGACAAGTGAGCATGACCCGTGGGGATTGCAAGATTCTGGAAAAGTTAATTTTGCGTTCACTAACATTGTATTTAGAATATTATAATATTATGAACATTCATCAACTTGGTTTCCGACATCAGAAGTCCACAACTTCTAATTTAGTTAGTGAACTGACTAAATTTACCTTCACACTAGTTTACTGTGAAGGTAAAAAACACTTTTCTTAGTTGGCGACCAAATCCTCTATTTACAATTTCTCCTAATGACAATCTACAAGGTCACAAGCTAAAATTAAAACAGATTTAGACCGAGTCGAAACCGACATGACTTAAGATTGAATTGTCAAACATTGGAATAGTTTGCCAGCTGGTGTTGCCGATGCTAATATAAAAATTGAGGATTATGTTTCAGTTGAATTTCAACTGGACGCTTAAGTCTCATTTATTTTTATATTTTTTTACTGTCTTTAATTTTTTAAACTTTATTTTAAATTTCCGTGTTTTTTAATTGTGATTTTTTTAATTTAATTGCCATTTTCTCGAGCTTTGCATTTTGGAAAGTGCCAAACGAAACACTATTAAATAAGTAGACCCATATTGTTACGCTGAATTCAATCATTTGTAAGCAACCGCTCGTTTGCAATACGCATAAGCCATTATCTTTCTGGTTACTCAATGATGACGACAGGCGTTCCGCAGGGATAAAAAAATTTTAAGGTCCTACAGATAAAATCGATTCTACAGATTACATCGATGATTTAGGGGTATCTACGCTTAATAAGCTCGATATGAGCGCTCACGTAAATAAAGTTTCGGTCAATTGCCGTCGCACTATTAGCATCATTAGACGATCTTTTGGATCACTAGAGGCATGTAGCTTCAGAATAATATACAAGGCCCTCATCGAATCTCGAATGCTATACGCATCTCCCGCAGCGTATTCACATCTTTGCAAGAACATTATGGCTTACGAATCAATTCTCCGGTCGGCTACTCGTCTTGTTCCCACTGTCAAAGACCTGCCGTTTGACCAGAAGTTAGAAATCCTAGGTGTTTCAACGGTTTGTGAAAGTTTGGTAAAAGCTGATCTTATGCTTATATGGAGGGCAATTTTATCGCCCACTCATCTCCTCAACTTCATGTTTTGCCTACGCAACTCCGAGAAATTACGTGGACATCGACTAACGCTCAAACATCGTAGAAAAGTCCATCGACACTATCAGGATATCAGAGATCGAGTAATAAACAGTTGGAACAGACTCCCGTCATCTGCAATTGAATGCCGGAACATCCGAGAATTTCGGCGTGCGCTGAACGGTGTATCGCTCTCATAGGAAGTCGAACCTGATTTGGATTTTTTTGTTTTACTGACATTGTACTTTTTTTACATTGAGATCCAGCCGAACGAGCTACCACTCATAGGCTGTTGTATACTAATAATAACATTGCAAGTACGGAAGGAATTATCTCATTTAGTTCAATATCTCATTTAGTTCAATTACGATCCAGAGTTTAACTCCTGGTCCATCAACCTAGTGAACTTTAAGCTTTGATATTACATGACTAATTTCATTAGTTCGAATTTGAATAGAAGTTATTATAGTATCTGTAAAACAGCTTTTATATGAGTATGTATATATCGGAGCAAGTAACTTGTTCATGTTATCTACAGTTGTCTTCAAATGTACCAAATCGCTATTCTGGAAGCATGCATTACATGAATTTATACATTCCCACCAAGTCCTGGAATTTGACGATTTTAACTTGTTTTCCGAATCTATCTGTCTAGATTTAGATATCATAAATGAAAGTTGTTCCGATAAATATTTGTTTCTGTCCTCGTTTGTAGGCATGATCATTTTGAAGCGCTGTATAGACTTTAAAAGTGGTGAAACTCATTGAGAATCTTTGTTGGATAAATTCATTGTATCAAATAGGCTAAAGCCTTTATCGATATTAAGTTTATTTTTAAAGCATTTTATCGATATCTAGAACACAATGTGATGTGGTGTTAAAGTGATCCCAAGCTTCTTGAATGTCTGCTTTCGATGGGTCGGGCCAATACATACAGGAAATTTACTGCGCACGACATCATAGTCGATCTTAAAATGATTCGACGTTTTAACCGTTTCGGCATATGGTCCGAGTGCGTTAAATTCTATTGAGATGGTAGAGTGATCGCTTGATCCTAGCGGAGGTCCGCATTTGACGTTTTTTATCAGATATGTTTCACTCGAAAAGCAGAGGTCAAGAATTGAGGAGTTAGTACCCCTGTGACGAGTATCCCTGTGAACATGTTGGACTAAATGTAGATCATTGATCGTGTTTAAAAGCAGTAATGATTCGGGATCACATCCAGGAAGAGAAACATAATTTATTCAATCAATTCGCGGCATGTTAAAGTCTCCTAATAAAATAACTTTTTGACCCTTGAATGCATTTTCAGTTATTGAGGATATAATCGACCCGGTTGAAGCGAATGGGGGTGATAGAAGACACCTAGAGAGAAAAATATGTTTCTATGGTCTATTACAGAAACCCAAGCGTATTCACAAAGACTTGATTCATCGCACTCAATTGACATAACACGAGTTGTAAGAACTTCTCTAGCATATATGATCACTCCGCCACTACGGCAAATTTGCCGATCTGCTAGGATTATGGCGTACCCATTGATGGAAAATTCTGAATCTATGATGTGTGGTTTTAACCACGACTCTGTAAAAACAAGTATTTCAAATGAGGTGACGTTAACCAGAGTGAGAACTTCGTCCATTTTATTAATGAGATTTAAGACATTCGAATATAAGACCCGGAAGGCATGTGTGGAGTGTACTGGGTCGGAATACTCGTATCTCTTATCGACATTTACTGTCACTTCTTGGGTAGTTTCGTTGCGACACAAAGACTTCGCAGCTTCTCAATGTTTCCACCGCTGCTAATGAAACGAATCCAGAAACGAGTTGAAGTCCTGCGTCGCACTACACGAAAATTTATGACGGTGAGGGTACTTTCACTGTTAGCTACTCTGTTACTAAGTTCGCTCTTTGCTTGTTTCAGTCGAGTTCCGTCCTCGATCGAAAGATCTCTGCGAAAGATCAATCCAGTACCCGCAAGATGATAACCGTATTTTAAAGCTAATGTACACATATCGGGCGTTGGTAATATGACCTTTAGAAGGCGTGAACTGTTATCTGGTATTATTTTCCCCAGTCCATAAAGGTGGAGAACTCTGAAATGCTGCAGCTCAGTAGGGGAACAGGTGTGTAATAGCTCAGAGAAGAAGAATTGTACAGCTTTGACGTCATGCTGTACAGGTAAATGGTTGTTAGTAGCCGATGATTCCCTTATATCAGCTATGATTAGGCACTGTGATCTTTCATAAGTCCGGCGAATAGGGGCAGTTAATGAGTTATTTAGGGAGACTGAATTGGAGTAAGAATTTGTACGTTTAAGCCGCAAGTCAGTTAAAAAAAGGATTTATTTTAACGTGGCGAATGCGTGCCAGCGCACGCTTACATGACCACAACAAAACAAAACTGTGAATCAGGTGTCGAGAAGGTGTGAACGGAGGAGGTGTTTGAATGTGATAAAGGAGGGAGCGCGGCGGACGTCGAGAGGGAGTTGATTCCAGGCGAGTGAGGCGGCGACGAGGAAGGATCGGAGACCGTAGTTGTTGGAGTAATTAGGAACGTGGAGTAAGAGGGTATGACAGGAACGAAGCGATAGCGAGGTGGGGCGAGTATCGTTCTAAGAAAGGAAGGTTGATGAACGATGGGGAGCCGACAGCGATGAGACGAAAAGTAACGAGAAGAAGGCGGAGTTTGATGCGGATGTGGATGGTGGGCCAGGAGAGTTGGGCAAAATATGTGGATGTGTGGTCGAAGCGACGGAGACGAAAGAGCACTCGAACGGCGGTGTTGATTATTCGTTGTAGGGGTAGGATGATGGATTTTGGAGAATTGGCGAAAAGGCTAAGGCAGTAATCGATTTTAGGGAAAAGAAGCGATGAAAGAAGAGACATACAAGAACGGAAGTCGATAAGGGGGCGGATACGGCGGATGTCACGAAGAATTAAGTTAGACGAGCGAACCTTGTCACGGACGAAGGGTTTAAGGGAAATGTGATCATCGAAATGGAAGCCTAAGAAAGTGAGATTGTGGACTATAGGGATGATCGATGAAACAAAAGATACAATGGGAGGAGATATGCTTGGTTTACGGGGAAGGATCCACATTATTTTGGACTTTTCGGCGTTTAGAACGAGATGGAGATTGGAGAGACGTTTGTAGATAGAAGAAAGACAGTTGGATGCAGAAATGCCGATATCGTGTATGCGATGTGCGGGTGCATGAGCATAGATTAGAATGTCATCGGCGTATTGCATGACGTTAAAGAAGTAAGATTTGATAAATGGAGAAAGATCGCCAAGCAAAAGAGAGAAAAGCAGGGGACCTAGGACTGAACCTTGTGGAACCCCGCAAAAAATAGGGATGGGAGGGGAGGATGATGAATTAGAACAGACGCGAAAGGAACGGTCGGATAGATATGAGGCGAACCAAGCTACGGAGGAGGAAGAAAAGCCGTAATCATAACGAAGGCGAGAAAGGAGGACGGAGTGGTCGACAATGTCGAATGCGGAGGAGAGGTCGAGGGAGATAAGAACACTATATAGAGCCTTGTCTCGAGAAATGAGTAAGTCGTTGTACACTTTTATGCATGCGATTTCTGTCGAGTGATTAGAGCGGAAAGCGGATTGGAAAGGAGGGTACAGATTGGATGAGGAGAGATAAGCGTTGATTTGTATTAAGATGAGGCGTTCTAAGAGCTTTGAAAGAGTAGGGAGTAGTGAAATGGGGCGATAGCTAGAAGGAAGGGAGGGGTCGAGCGATTGTTTCTTAAGGAGGGGACGAACGATTGCGGATTTCCAGTGTGAAGGGAAGATACGACTGCGGATGGACGAGTTAAACAAGGTTGTGAGAAATGGGGATATCGATGAGCATATAGATTTTAATATGTGGGTAGGCAGGGGATCGGCAGGTGAGGTTTTGTTGGGCAAGGACATGAGGACAGATGATACTTCTGTAGGTGATACAGGGAGAAGATGAAAGAGTTCCGGAAGGATGAGAGTAGACTGGGCAGAGTGGGATAGGATGGATACCAGGGTGTGAGAGAGCAGCGTGGATACTTTAGTCTGGAGAAATGACGAATAATCATTAGCATTGATGTTGCAAGGCGTTGAGGAACGAGCCAGGATTGAGTTAAAAGTATGCCAGAGAGTCTTAGAGTTGAATGAAGTGATGATTTTATGCTGCCAGAAGGAGTTGCATTTGGTACGTAGTAGGTGGAGATGAGACCGGCGAAGAGCAAGATAGGAATCACGGAAAGACGGAGTGATCGAGCGGAAATCACGTCTGAGAGAGCGGTGATAGACTCGAAAAGCATGGCGGAGTCGACGCTTTGAGAGTAGGCATTGGATGTCAAACCATGGAGCACGGTGCAAGCGACGGTGTGGGTGAGACTTGAAGGGCAAGTGAATATCGAGAGTGGATGTGAGTTCAGAGTCGAAAAGAAAGGCGAGATCGTGAGGAGATGAATATGTTATTGTGCGTAATGATAGAGACGATTTGAGTAAGGCAGAGCGGAGAAGGGAGAGGTCAAGATTTCTCCAATGGCGACGTAGGATTGTAGGTGGGTGAGGAGGGGTGTGGTTGCGAGCGAGATCAAGGGTGATAAGAAAGTGATCGGATAGACCAGGATCAGAGATAGACAGTGAGGTGTGGGCAGCAAAATGATCGGGGACAGCGATGATGTCGAGTGTCCCGCCAAATATATGTGTGGGGGCAGTGGAGATTAGATTGTAATTGTAGTTGGATAGAATGTTGATGAAGCGGATGGAATCTGTGGAAGAGGGGCGGTCTAGGCGGATATTGAAGTCGCCTAGAACGAGTGAAGGGATTGAGGACAAAGAACAATGAGAAAGGAGGTCAGCGAGTTCGGTAAAAAATAAGGCTGTAGGAGCTGATGAACCAGGACGGTATACAATGGCGAGATCTAGAGTGATCGGGTTAGAATAACGACAAGTGAGCAATTCAAAATAGCAAGGACTGAAAGGGGGATTGATTTTGCGAAGAGACGCTGGGTGACGCGCGAATGCGACGATGCCGCCATGATTAGAGGATTTAGAAGGGCATGAGCTGAGGGGGCGGGCGGATTCGACTAGGGAGCAACCGGCAGAGAGCAGACTGCGAATGGAAAGGTCGTCGGAATCTGAGTGCCAGGATTCGGTGAGGCAGAAGAGATCGATGGATTGCTTGGTGAATAGGTTGAGGATAAGATCGGATTTATTGAAAATATATCTAGTGTTGAGGAAACCGAGGCGGAAACCGTGTGCTGTGGCGAAAGAGACCAGTGGAGAAGACACAAGGAGAGATGGAGCGCCATTGAATTTTTGGACGGGTGTGGACAACTTGAAAATTTCCGTCTGTTTCGGATGGCGAGTGATGTTTCGCCGTTTTCCTCGCGACGGCGTTTTTCGATGCGGGCTGAAGAGATTTGAGCGATTTCGGAAGGGGCGCGATCGGGGAAAATTCGAGTGGTTGAAGATGACATGAGTTTGAATCGTTGAGAGAGGACAGAAGACGCGTGAGAGCGATGCTTGAAAACAATTTTTAGGAGAGGGGACTGGGAAGGATTAGATTGAGAAGATTTGTTTAGACGGATGAATGCGACAGGAGAAATGTCCTTGAAAAAAGATGGTTTATCCGCAGGAACAATAGACGAGAGGATGGATCTGAAGGCGGAAACATCGTGGTCCAGACGTGCTTGTGGAGATAAGGAGTTAGAAGGCGTGATATTAGTGACAATGACGCAACGATCGCGAGAAGCAAA
The DNA here is from genome assembly GCA_012934845.2 of Pomphorhynchus laevis. Lineage (NCBI taxonomy): Eukaryota > Metazoa > Acanthocephala > Palaeacanthocephala > Echinorhynchida > Pomphorhynchidae > Pomphorhynchus > Pomphorhynchus laevis. The sequence goes on along the minus strand of WNNJ02000601.1, from coordinate 158,624 downwards.
GCGCTTCCGTAAAGGAGGACGACTGACGTGAGTAGGTGAGATCACGATAGAAGAGCTGTCAGTTGATGATTTGGAGAGATTAGGTTTGACGACGGGAGACATAGAGGATAATGATAATAAAGAGGGTGGCAAGCGATGTGAGGAAAGGTTATGAGTGGAAGGATAGTGGAGGTTGGTGGAGGTGATTTTGATTGATGGATGCAAGTTATTGAGAGACGAGACAGGAAGGACGGGACGTGGGGTGTCGGGGAGTGAAGATGACATGGAATGGGAAGTGTATATGGTGGCAGGGTCGGTGGGTTTAGAAAGGACATTAGAAACGACGGTGGTAGTTTGAGTTGATGTGTTGGATGTTGATATGTGCTTATTGGAAAGGTTGCATATTAGTTTGTTGGCACAAAAACCACATACGAAGTCTTCTTTAGCCTTATTCTTGTCGCAGGTGATTGTTGTCCAGACGCTGCAGTCGTGTATCGAGCACTGTACTTGCAGTTGTCAATAGTTGGTGTCGGTCTTATTGTTTTCTTACGTCCACCCATAAACGATGATTACCGTCGATTGTTGTCGTTGATGGTTGTCGTCGATTGTTGTCGTTGATAGTTGTCGTCGATGGTTGTCGTAGATGGTTGTCGTAGTGCGTCGATGGCTGTCCTTGTGCGTTTAAACTTTTAAATTTGCTGGATTGATCTGGATGGATTGATTGTGTATCTTAATCTCTCAAACTTTTTTAGGTAAAAAAAGTTTCTTTGATCCAGATCCAATAATTATTTATCAATAATGGATCATTATCAATTATTTAAAATCATTCGGCAGTAATATGGAGCAACTGGTCTTTACAATCAACGTTTTCAGTTGATTGTAAAGAACTCGGAGGTCCGCTACATGATGTTACGGAGACAAACGAATTTGTGAAATCAGGTGTTTTCTTTTCGTAGCTCAGTGTTCTTGTCTAGATCTACACATTTTTCAGGTGAAGTTTGAAAAGTCTGATCAAATGCTGGTGGAGGCTGTTGTGAATTGCAGTGGGAGATCCTTTCTTGACGCTGTGCAATAACAATTTCTTGACGCTGTTGTGAATTGCAGTGGGAGATCCTTTCTTGACGCTGTGCAATAACATAAAGAGCTGGCGCCGACTCGTCGCCTTTCTCCTCGACAGGTTCAGTTTTATCCAACCGTGCGTCGTTACACACGCAATAACCACAAATAAAATGTTTACTTTCGTATCTCGCAACGTCAATTTTTTTTCACCTTTAAGAGTGTCCAAACATCGCATCCCTGCTTGTCGCATCCAACTTCCAAATAAGTCGGGCTTCAACTATCCAAATAAGCTCCTATAAGAAGTAAAGACTTAACAATATAAAAGAATTCTTCAAAATTTCAAAATAATTGTTTCGTTAGGATTATTAATTATATTCCATCATCAACGATGGAATAGAATTAATCATTAGTAGTAGGAAGTATACATTAACGTTCAACTTTACAGGATACTTATCAAATTTATATTATTATAATATAATATATTTAATATTATTTAATATTTTTTTCTTGTGCTAAATGTAACATTTTGAAATTAACAATTATTTGATGCGAAATTTCCGAAATGGAAAATGTAATAAGATAAGACTTTGCGAAATGGAATTATATCGATTAACAAAAGTTTGCTTAAACTTTTGTATTAAAGTTATCTTAAACTTTAATATGTTTTGTAAAAACATATTTTTCATCGGCGTGTATAAATTTATTAATTGAAACGGATTTTTATAATGGAACAGTTGATACCATAAATGATATTTTCGACATCCAATCCAAGGCGTATTATCTTAATGAACACGTATATTGTAATGATTGTGTCAAACAAATGCGGTGATTAAGAAACGTAATATCGTTTTGAATTTTGCATAAACATTTTATCCTTTTAATAACTTTTTTGAACAATTCTCGCTGGAATGTGCAAGTCGCCCGTAAATTATGGGTGAAAATGTTTTTGTGATGAATAGCAAAGTGAATTTATTGAAACCAAAAAATGGGTGTAAAAAAATTTACCATCGGTGCTTCAAACAACTTACAAAATCAAGCAAATATGGAACGGAACTCAGGTATTTCCAATGTAACATCGAATTTTCAAGCCAAAGAAAACAAGGTTAGTCCTATTTCGTCTAATTTTTTAATCTCAAGCACGGATGGAGAACTCCCTCCTGTGCCTAAAGTGGTGAATCTGGTAATAATCAGACTTCTTCAACCATTTGAAAGGAAGAATCTTTTCAATATTTTTCTGATAGAGTTTACAAGCTCTTATAAGAAGAGAATTCTATTTAATTCGATAAAATATTTAGATTCCGAAATCCGGGTTTCTTTCAGCTCTCCAGATCTGGCAGCATCGTACCTAGAATTTTTCGAAACACACCTAAAAGAATTTGGGTCAACTACTTACAGGCCTATTCAGGCGACTCTGAAAATTAATAATTTTCCGCCCTTCGCAACGGAGGAAGATATCATTGCTCTCACATCTGAGTTCAAAATTCATAATATTCGCCCAATCCTGGGCAAGAAAGGCCAGGCTATACCAATAGCATTCTGTTCTACCGCAGTCGACCAGGCGGAATGTCTGGCTAAAAGCAAATGTAACCCCTTTTTGGGGTACAATCTTTCTTTCAATATCGTTGATGCTGATGACTTAACATACCCCCATTGCAATGATTGCCACCTCTGGGGGCACTGGTCCTCGAACTGTACTAGGCCCCATACGTGTGGGGTTTGCAGCTCTTCCGAAGTCCATGAGGGGAAATGTTCTCTCCCCCCTCTGTGTTCCAATTGTGGTGGTCAGCACCCGGCCTGGTCTAGAAGATGTCCTATCTTCAAAGAATACAAATTAAGGCATTGTGGGGCACCGGTCAAACCGGCCCACTTTGCCGCTGCCAGCTTATCCAATTCAAACGGTTATGGTATGTCGGACACCGACATTTTCAAAATTGTTGACGCAAGACTACAGATATATAAAGACGAGATTCGAGCCTTAACGAACCATCTGATAGCGAAATTCGAGGAGTCCCGTTCTCCTCCATCGACGATTCTTACCTCTTCAAAGAGAGCCCCCCGTTCTAAGAAGAGATCATCTTCTAAACAAAAGTTGGCTTCCTTGAAGTTGGCAAAGAAAGATGATATATGTTGGGAGTTGTTGGCCTCAAAGGGAGATGAAGATAATGCCGGTGGGCAAGTGTCTTCTCCTGGTAGGGCTGGGAGTGAGAAGGGCAACTTTCTCTCTCCTAGTTTCTGCTAGGAGGTAGGCATCCCACTCCAGCTGTCGTAACACAATGCAAAGTAGTCAAGAGCCTTTTTCACTGAATATACTTCAGTGGAATTCGGGAGGTGCTTCTGCCCTTAGCCTTCTATCTGGTAGAGATGCGGATGTTATAGTCCTTCAGGAGACGCGGTCTATCCGTATCCCCCAGGACATTACTCGATTTATCCCCAAGCATATTTACACCCACTTCACTCCGTACATAACCCCTCCTCACGCCTCTTCATCTCAAGGTCTTTTAACCCTAGTTAAATGCTCCTTAAGATCATCCCTTCTTTTAAACTATTCTTGTCCAGCCCTGTCTTGTTTAGCTGTTTCACTTTGTAAGAATGGTAAACGTATCAGCATAGCCAATATCTATATTAGGCCAGGGGAAATTCACAAGAACCGTGATCTCCTGGACCGTATTTTGGGTAGTGGCTATGACATGTTACTCGGTGACTTCAACGACAGAACTGGTCGTTGGATTAATGCAGCACTCCGCAGAGCCAGGAACGATTACCTTATTCACAAACCACCGTCCCCAACTTTTCATTGCTCAACAACTAATTCTCTCCTCGACATATTACTGCTTCATAAGATGTGGTTGTTGAAACCCATCTGTACTGAGCAGTCGCGCCAAAAACAGACCATCTCTCATGACCTAATTCGTTGGCGGATAGAGGAAGATACGTTGCTTAGAAGGAGGTTTCACTTTGATCCCATCAGAGTGGCTTTCTTTCAGGCGGCTATCCAACTCTTCCCCAGAATTATTAATGAGAATTTGACCGAATTTAATTCCTTCCTCTCCTCGCAAGCTACCGCGTTTCTTTCGACTACCTATAAAGGTCATATTTACAATCCCACTCCAACAAAACTCAAGGTTTTGGCTAAAATGCTACGTCTTCCCAATGTCTCTGTTTCCGCCAGGCAGGCCATCTCGAATGAATACTGGAGCACTAGATATAGGTTCCAGCTGAGCAGGGATAAGGCGAACATCGCTCACCTTAACCCTTCTCAGTCTTCCTTCTGGAAGATATTCAAGAAGGAGAAGTTTGTCTGTTGGAAGGATAGAGCTTTGGGTTGGATTGGTAGTATAGGCCTTGATAATGTTTTGAAGGAGTCACTATCCCTACATAATTATGGAGCCACTCAATCTCCCCAACCAATCCCGCCTTGGGGTGACTTCAGGAGCAGGGACTTATCTGTTACAGATATCCTTAACTTCTGGGGGCCACTTCCGGGCACCTCTAAATCCGTCGCTCCACTATCTTCTCGAGTCTGTCAGCTTTTGACAGCCGATCAAAGAAGAGAAGTGGCCGTCACAATGCTTTTAGCCTCACCATCCGATGTAGCCGGCATCAATATTAGTCGTAGAATTTTCTTACCAAAGCATAGTCCGGTTTCATGTCCCAAAGATCTGCGTCCCATTTCGATTCAAAACTCCCTCATCTCCATCTACGAAAAAGCGCTTGCGCGTAGAATCCGCGACCATTTAAGTAGGCGTAATTTGATCCCACCGAGTTTTCACGGGTTTGTCAAGGGACGCTCGGTTCATTCAGCAATAGGTGAAGTGCATCAGTTTTGTAGGGATAATAGCCATCAACTAGCTGTGGCTGTTTTCCTTGACTTTTCTGCTGCATTTGACCGCATTTCCATTCCCTTTGTTATCTCCTCTCTCAGGTCCCTCGGGTTGCCTGCGAGAATTGTTAACAGGGTGGAGATATTACTGTTTACCAAGAGGTTCTACTATGAAGACGACCCTGATGCGTGTCAGTTCTACCCTATTACAGGTGTGCCCCAAGGATCTCCACTTTCTCCTATCTTATTTCTTGCTGCCTCCATTGTACTATTCAAGAATTTTAAACGTGATCAACATCTAGTGGTATACGCTGATGATACCACGGCCCTGTTCTCTGGACGCAGGTGCAAAGATGTCGCTTCGGACATCAGCCGTTTCTTTTTAAGATTAACAGACTAGCTGACCCTATCCAATCTTATTTTAAATTCATCCAAATCGCAGGTAGTTGTCTTTCATGGCACCCCTGCGACAAAGAAAAAATTAAAGAGACTAGCACTCTCAGCTCTATCTTCTATATTGACTAATCAACCACTCCCTACCTTCACAAGTCGAGTAAAATACCTGGGGTTCACTGTTATGGTGAACTGGTCGACGAAAGCTGACCTGGATAGACTTAAACGTATCCTGAAGAAAGCTAGGTGGGCCCTGAAACGGGCTCAGCATCTGTCGTTGAATGGGAAAACCCAAGTGCGCCTCTGGGGTACTTGGGCTATCTCGGGATTAGTCTTCTTTTCGAGAGGACGTCCTCCAGAGCAAAGACTAAGGTTTCTCAAGCTCCTCATCTCGCGATTACCGCGCATAGTCCGCCTAGATTGGATTCTTCGGGGGGTGATAGACCCCGGGTGGTTCAGTCGAAGAGCGGCGTGTTGGATTAGCTGGAGGGCTCAGATCCCGCTGGACCTGAGGCCGTAGAATAAATAGAAGATTGAATGATTAACGAATTGATATTATTTTTGTCTTCTCTTGCATGTTTTGTTCTGTATAACACATTTTTTATCGGATTTTGTTTAAGAAAATCCTTATCTTATCTTATCTTATTGAAACCGATGGGAAGCAGCAAACATGTCGAGTAACAAGCGCGTCGGAGGTTCAAAAGATTATAGTTTTTGCAATTCTGGTGCAAAGAAAACTGTTTTTTTCTAATGGAAAAGAGGATATTATAGCTTTTCCAGACATTCTAACCACCCATCAAGACAACTTTATGGTCAATAGTAATACTGTGGTAGCATACTCTATGGCAGCTAATATGAACCCTTCTCAATCAATCAATTCAGCGATGGAAAATGATAATTTGGATAAGGTAATTCCAATTATTAACTCTACCAACCAAGTGAGTACCGTTTTTGTTCTTTCTATCGAAAAAGGGGAACTCCCCCTATTAAAAAACTACAAAACTTATCTATCATTACCGCAACAAAGCCGGTAGAACGTCATTTACTATTCAACATTTTTCTGAGAAAGTTCACATTAGAATACCGTGGAAGGGTTCTATTTAACAGTACAACAAACCCCAGCTTCCAAGCCATTCGATCCCATGCCAATGTTCCAATATAGACCACCAAGTGTCGCACTATGTATGCCATCCAACATTGGTCGTCGAAAATATGTACGGTCGTACAATTTGCTCTAAGATTCTCTTTAAAGCCTTTCTACCTCCTCCACTAGGACGTTTTCATTATGGTTTTGGTGGAGAAGGGATGGTAATTTTTGTCAGTCGATTATCGTGTATCCTCAATATGTGACCCACGTATCTCCATCAGTAGCGTGTCATCTTATAGTTGATTGCTTCAATCTATCTACATTTCTTCCTGACTTTTGCATTTAGTGTATACCACAGCGGGGAGATCTACGCAATTCTTCTAAATGTGCTCAGCCGACCCTTGCTTGCAAATCATCACCTTTTTGTCTGGTCATGCTTCACGTCCGTAAAATAGTATTGGACGCATTATTAATTCGTCTATTCCTGCCTTTGCTTTAAAACTAACTTTGTGTGATTTCCATAATTTCGAGAGACCACCAAACCCTCCATTAACTTCGATTAGTTTTGAGAGTACATCATATGTGTTAACGTTGTCCTATATTATATAGGCTAGATAAGTGAATGTGTGTACACATTCAATCGGTTGATGTTCCATAGTGGAAACATTTTCAGTGGATCCGACACATTTGTTGATCCGACACATATCTTACATTTGTTGGGGTTCAGATAAAGTTTGTACCCTGACGCATCATCAGATGTTTTAGCAATTATGCGTCTGAGGTCTATGAAGTTTCCAGAAAGAAGTTTGCGTAGGCTAGATCACAAATACGTTTCCACTGTGAGCAGATTTATATGTCATTACGTGGATTCATTTGGGCGCTATTTAGAATTTTATTATCAACGATGTTAAACAGAGTTAATTAGCATGCTGCTTTGTCATACATAAGTCATAATTCGAATCTCATCACTGAGTTGTCCCCTTTAATAACATAGTTCGTTTGTTCGTAGAGGAAATTTTCAACACACGGATCTAAATTTAAATTGTTTTCTAAACTTATGTCTAGTCTAGAGAATGCATCGCCAAAATATTTAGTTCAGACAGCTTCGATCATTTCTGAAACCCGTTTGACTTTCCCTTACTCGCCGTCCACGCACGGGATTAATACGTTTCAGTATGATTGATTCGAGAATCTTGTAAACAGCAGTAAATAACGAAATAGGGCGACAGTTGGTGTTTACTTTTTAATTTATAGCTTCTATTTGTTGTTGTGATTTTGAACAACTTTTGTATCGTTTGTATCAGCTGTGCTTTGACTGTCTTAATAATTCTTCTAACTGATTATCGCGATATCTGATCTTATATTTTTCAGTTTTGGACAATAATCAGTGACAATCACAACTTGTCCTGTGAGCTTTTTAGTCTACTAGAGACTACTACTACAACAACTTGATAAAAGTTGTTAATTAAAGTTACTTACATTCCAGATTATTCCTGTCAGTTGCAGATTATTCCTGTCAGTTCCATATTATTCCTGTCAGTTCCAGATTATTCCTGTCAGTTCCATATTATTCCTGTCAGTTCCAGATTATTCCTGTCAGTTCCAGATTATTCCTGTCAGTTCCAGATTATTCCTGTCAGTTCCAGATTATTCCTGTCAGTTCCAGATTATTCCTGTCAGTTCCAGATTATTCCTGTCAGTTCCAGATTATTCCTGTCAGTTCCAGATTATTCCTGTCAGTTCCAGATTATTCCTGTCAGTTCCAGATTATTCCTGTCAGTTCCGCTCGCTACGCTCGCGGATTGAGCTCAATCTATCGATAAAGGTCATGCCTAAAAAAGCGCGATCTCAGATCCATGTTCCTGATCAAGAATCTTCCACATCGGAATGCAATGATGGTTATACCAGCTTTGAAGTTGGATGCGATTCCAAAGATTGCGATGTATGGACACTTGTTCGTGTTAAAATATCCGAACACTCGGTGTATAAACGTAAACATTTCACTTGCGGTTTTTGTACATCAGTACGACTACTACAGTTATCCTGATCCTCTACTCCTGTATCACACACGACCACTCAGACCAATGCTGTTTTAGATGTTTCCCTCGCATCAACACCTGACTTCGCATCATATAATCCCATTATTGAACCTACTCTCTCACACACTCCTCGTTCAACTACGTACCAAACTTCCATTAATCTTTCTCATTCTAACAATGCTAACGGTAAAGCTTTTCATCTCGTACCTCTTCTTTCCTATTCCTCCCCCAATCTAAATAAATCTCAAGCTTCTTTATTATCTTCACGTACTTCTTACTCAACCTCCCCCGTATCACTTCTCAATAATTTACATCCTTCCATCAAAATCATTTCCAGTAACATTTCCGATCAAGTGATTCAACACTCCATTCCTGTCACTCATGCCCCAACCTATCTTAATTCTCCTTACTCTACCTCCCATGAAACACTTCCAAATAATTTACATCCTTCATTTAAAATCATCTCCATTCACATCTCTGATCAATCGATTCAACACCCCGCTACTGTCACACTTGCTCCAACCAATATTAATTCTCTATCAAGCACCCCTGTCATTTCCACTTCTATCTGCTCATCTGCCTCGACTCCTACCAGCTCTGTCCGTCCACCACTTCCACGAAATCGTTTTCCTTCGCGCGATCGCTGTATAATCATATCAAACTTAAAGCTTTCCGAATCTGCTTCTCCACAATCTCGCCTCGATGATGATGTATCTGCTTTCAGGTCTATCCTAGCAACCATTCTTCCTGATGATAACCCATCCCTCTTCAATAATACCGATCCTGTATCCTTTATTCGTTTAAACAAATCCACTAAATCCAATCATCTCAGTCCTCCACTCTTAAAAATCGTTTTCCGACATAGTTCACATGCCTCTTCTGTACTCTCCCAACGCTTTAAACTTCTTACCACTTCATCTACTTGCCGTATCTTTCCTGACCGCTCCCCTTCTGATATCGCCCAGCTCAATTTAGCTCGCATTGAGAAACATCGACGTGAAACAAACGGCGAGTCATCCTTATCTTTACGTCAAATCAACGGAAATTTTCACGTCCTACGCACGAGAACAAAAATCCGATGGCGTCCGTCTCTCCCCCAGTCTTCTTTGCTAATAGATCTCGCTCCTGAACATAATTTTCGTCTTACTCTTTTTAACACTCGCTTCATTCTTCATAAAGCTGATCTACTTCTTGATATCTTCAATCAATTATCTATCGATATTCTCTGCATTACCGAATCCTGGCACTCCGACTCTCACGATCTTGCTATTCGTCGTCTATGTCGATATGGTTGTTCTTTAGTTGAATCAGCTCGTTCGATTGTCTCTTCCACATTTACTGCTTCTAACTATGGCGGTATCGTTGATATTGCTCGTCATCCAACGTCTCTACGTAAAATACATGCCAACATCCATTGCACTTTTTTCGAATTGCTAATATGCAGCTCATCAACTCTTTTCCCTCTTGAACTTGTGATTGTATACCGTCAAGGGTCAGCGCTTCCTCACGTATGTGCTTTAGCGAGCTTGCAGATCTACTTTCTCACTGTTCATTGTCTTATACTCTTTCATTTGTTCTTAGTGACTTTAACATTCGTCTTGATCGCTCGGCTGACTCTGACTCTATCACTTTAACTAAGCTTTTCGACATCATTGCAATTCCTAAATGCTTCAATGACTATACATCCTTGTCAATTACTGATCCCGGTTTGTCCGATCATTTCCTTGTCACTCTTACTCTTACTCGTCCCCCATCCTTCTCCGCCTCCATCAATATCCACACCAAGTCGACCCTGGAAACTTCTCGATATCCCTATTCTCTGCACAGCCTTACCCAATTCTTCACTCTTTTCGATTCTACTTAACTATATTTATACCGATGATCTCTGTATTCTTTTTGATTCTGAACTTATGTCTATCATCAATAACCTTCTCTCTAGTCGACTCCGACGTTCTCAGCGCTTGCGCCATGCTCCCTTGTTCGATTCTGACTGTAGTCTTTCTAAGCGTCGACTCAGTCACTATTTTCGTTTGTATAATCGCTTTCTTAAACGTTCTCCCAACTCACTCCCTCCAAATCTCCGTGATTCCTACTTTTCTCTACGCTGTTCACATCTTATTCTTATACGTACTAAACGTACTATCTTTTGTCGAAATCAACTCGAGTCATCTTCCAACTCTAAATCTCATTGGAAAATCTTAAACTCAATTCTTTCACGATCATCTACTTCTTGTAATATAAATCCTGATGAATTTTCTTCTTATCTACAAACTAAGCTATCTAATTTACTTTCCATACTACCCGTAGCCCCCTTGTACCCACTCTTCTCTTTAAATACTTCCCTCCCAGAACTATTCCACCTTCTTCCCGTTTCGTCTGATGAAGTTTCTTCGGTTCTGCTGTCATTACCTAATAAAACCTCTCCTTCTGACCCAATTCCCACTCACTTGCTTAAAAATATCTGCTCCTTTATCTTACCCTTCCTAACCACATTGTTCAACTCGTCCATCCGTAGCTGTACATTTCCTTCCATCTGGAAATGCGCCACTGTTCGTCCTCTCATCAAAAAGCAATCTCTCGACTCCTCACTACCATCTTCGTACCGTCCTATTTCACTTCTCCCAACCCTCTCTGAACTCCTTGAGCGTCTCGTTCTTAAGCAAGTTAATACATATCTCTATTCATCTAACTTATTTCCTCCCTTCCAAGCCGCTTTTCGCTCTAATTACTCTACCGAAATTGCATGTCTTAAAGTTTATAACGACTTACTCATATCGCGCGATCATAAATTATGTAGTGTCATAGTTTCTCTTGATCTATCGTCTGCTTTTGACATCGTCGATCACTCGATTCTTCTCCATCGCCTTCGTCATGATTATGGCTTCTCTTTACCCACTGTATCATGGTTTTCTTCATATCTATCAAATCGTACATTTCGCGTATATTCTAACTCTTCTCTCTCATCCTTCGTCCATTCCGTCCGGTGTTCCACAAGGCTCCGTATGAGGCCCTATACTTTTCTCTCTTCTTCTTGGTGATTTGTCTTCGATTTCTCATAAATTTAACTTCAATGTTATGCAGTATGCTGATGACATTCTCATCTATGCCCATGCACCTGTTTATCGTATTCACGATCTTAGTGTTTCCGCTTCGGACTGTCTTGTCTCAATTTCCAATCATCTTTCTTCCCTTCGCCTTTCTCTGAATCCTGATAAATCCAAAATTACGTGGATCCTACCTCAACGCATCGGCTTCGAACCTCCCTCCGTATCATTAAATTCTACAATTATTCCTATCGTTGATAATCTCGTTTTCCTAGGCTTCCATTTTGACAACCGACTTTCACTTAAACCTTTCGTTAGAGATAAATTACGCTCATCTACCTTGATACTCCGCAATCTCCGTCGAGTTCGTAGATTGATCGATTTCCCTTCTTGTATGACTCTAATATCTTCTCTCCTTTTTTCTAGACTCGATTATTGTCTTAGTCTATTTTCCAACTCACCTAAATCCAGTCTTCTTCCCCTACAACGCATCCTCAACGCAGACGGCCGAATTCTCCTCCGTCTTCGTCGTTTTGATCATACATCCTGCCATCTTGCTTCTCTCGATTTGCCTACAATTTATTGTCGTGTATAAATTCGTCTTCTTATCGTTGCTTTCCGCCTTGTAACTCTTCATACCCCTTCATTTCTCAATCTTCCTTTTCTTGATAATTCTCGTCCTGTTTACTGTTCCTTGCGTTCCTGTAATTCCCTTCTTTTACATGTCCCAAACTACTCTACCTCCTTTGGACTCCGCTCCTTCATTGTGGCTGCTCCTCTATCGTGGAACCATCTGCCCATTCATATACACCAATCAACTTCCTTGCCGTGCTTCAAACGACAAATCCGATCCCATTTAAACAATTTATCTACTTGACTTTTTCATTTTTGTTTGTGGACTTGTAAGCGTACAGCTTGTGCGCATTTGCCACATTAAATAAATTTGTATTATTACAGAATAGTTACCATGGATGTAACTTTGTTATACACAAATATTGATCACAAATATTTATCATAAAATAATGCTAAAAACAACATTAAAAATAACGTTGAAGTAATTTAATCCAACATGGTTATCCACTGGGCCCACTGCCTTTGCTTAGTGTATAACCCTGCTCTCAGGCAGTGGAGTTTGAAATCGGATTGGAGCTAAATTCCGAAAAGGGTTATGTAATCACAGATAACCCAGATCTCAGCCGATAGATCATATGCCAACTAACTGGTTGCCAGACAGCTTCATCTCAAGACGATACGCTATTGTAAGCTCCTCTAGGAGGCGAAGCTAATATTGATGGAGCTCTGTGTAAAGCTGTAAACGAGATTTATAATGCAGAAAAAAGACATCGATTTAAGTACTCATGATGCTTTCCTACTTCGGCGAAACTCGCTCTGCCTTCCAAAAATAGCTTTCCTCCTTCGATGTTCCCCTGCTTTGGGAGCAAAGAACTACACTCATTCGACGCAGGAGTCTGCCGTATACTGATCATGGTAATGTGCCGCTTTCTGATAATGATGCGTGGCGGCAGACTACCTTACAGATAAGACTCAGAGGTCTCGGTGTCCGACAGGCTCTAGAAGTCGCAAAGCCTGCGTTCGGCTTTTCCGTATGCTTAGCAAAAGAGCTAAAAAATATATATTTATTTTTAAGTGACAAATGAGTGCCGGCCCTTGTTTACATGACCACAACAACAAAAAATCTAAATCATGTTTCGAGGAGGTGGGTACGAAGGCGGCATTTGAATGAAATAAAGGAGAGAGCGCGGAAGACGTCGAGAGGAAGCTCATTTAGGCGAGTGGGGCGCGTGTAGGAAGGATCGGGAACGCAGTGATAGAGAGAGGTGAGGCGAGTGTCGTCTAGGAAAGGGAGGTTGATGAACGATGGAGAACCGACAGCGATTAAACGAAAATTACGAGAAGGCGGAGTTGTATGCGGATGTGGATGATAGGCCAGAAGAGTTGGGCAAGATATGTAGATGTGTGGTCAAAGCGACGGAGACGTAGGAGCACTCGAATGGCGGAGTTGATGATACGTTGTAGGGGTAGGATGATGGATTTTGGAGAAATAGCGAAAAGGCTAAGGCAGTAATCGATTTTAGGGAAAAGAAGCGATGAGAGAATAGGCATGAGGAACGGAAGTCGATAAGGGGGGGGGCGGATATGGCGAATGTCACGGAGAATTAAGTTAAACGAGTGGACCTTGTCGCAGACAAAGGGTCGAAGGAAAAGGTGATCATCGAAATGGAATCCTAAGAAAGTGAGATCGTGGACTATGGAAATTATTGATGATGCAAACGATACAGGGGGAGGATATATGTAAGGTTGACGGGAGAGGATCCATAATTGTTTGGACTTGTCTGGGTTTAGAACGAGACCAAGATGGGAGATACGTTTGTAAATAGAAGAAAGACAGTTGGAGGCAGAAATTTCGGTATTGTGTATGCGATGGGCGGTTGCATGATCATATATGATGATGTCATCGGCGTAGTGTATGACGTTAAAGGAGTAAGGTTTGATAAACGGTGAGAAATCGTCGAGTAGAAGAGATAAAAGCTGGGGTCCTAGGACTGAACCTTGTGGAACCCCGCAGAAAATCGGGATGTGAGGAGTGAATAATGGATTTGAACAGACTCGAAAATAACCGTCGGATAGATATGTAGTCGAGGGAGATGAGAACACTATATAGAGCCTGTCACGAGATATGAGTAGGTCATTGTAAACTTTCACGCAGGCGATTTCTGTAGAGTTATTAGAGCGGAAAGCGAATTGGAAAGGAGGGTACAGATTAGATAAAGAGAGATAAATGCTGATCTGTATTAAGATAAGGCGCTCTAAGAGTTTGGAAAGTGTAGGGAGAAGTGAAATGGGATGATAGCTAGAAGAAAGTGAGGAGTCGAGCGATTGTTTCTTAAGGAGGGGACAAAATATTGCGGATCTTCAGTGTGATGGAAAGATACGACTGCGGTTTGACGAGTTAAACAAGGTGGTGAGGAAAGGGGATATCGATGATCATATGGAATTAAGAATGGGGATGCCATGATAATTGCTGTAATTTACTTTTGTCTTTTCTAGATGTGCCTAATAAAGCTACTTTAGCAATCTCTTTGTTTACGTTACAGTTTATTAGGCACATTGAGGTGATACCTTGAGAAGATGATGGGCATTCTCAGACAGATTGTTCTCGATTTCTATAACCATCCAAATTGTTGATCAACACGGACGAGAAGCAGGTGAGGGACGTTTGGAGACATTGGCTCGCGACGCTCGAGGCCTTTATTACTCACATTAAAGCACCGCATGACGTAAGGCTTACTATTATGCGCAACTACGTATCACCATAAATATACAAATCTATACAACTCTCATTTACTTATGATGAAGCTATTCAGATTCTTAAATCTATGTTCGACAATCCAGTGAACGTGATTTACGCCAGTCATCTCATATTCGCTCAAAGACAAGAGGAAAGAGAGGATGTCCAATACCATATCAATGCGCTCAAAGAGCTGGTCACGGAATGTAATTTCCAGAAAATGTCCGCAGTAGACCATCGAAATCAAGCAATCCTTAACGCTTTCATCATGGGAATATCTGCGACAAAGATATAAGAGCGTCTTCTCGAAAATGCATCCTTAAAACTGTCTGATTCTCGCAAAACGGCTAAAGCAATGGTGAGTGCCGAGAGACGTTCGTCCGCCATCGAGCGTCCGTACTATCGAATAGCGCACGTAACTGACAAAGTAGAAAACCGATGACGGGGATCCAAATACAAAATGAAATCAACGAAGACAAGTGCCGCTGTTAGATCTAATTGGAAGTGTTTTCTCTGCGAAGGATCGACCGGTCATAGACTGGAGAATTGTCCAGCGAAGAACTCAGTCTGCTGGAACTAAGTTTGCTAGATCTTGCTGCTCCGCAAAATTCGGCAACTCTAATACTCTGTCTACAATAGCGTTCACTAAATGTACTTCAAAAATAGTCGTTCACATAGTGATTCGAGTCTGCGCGGTCGAATGCCTCTCCGACACAGGTAGTTGCAATAACTTTATGCGAACTGCAACTGCCAGAATATTTGAGTTGTCGTTTCAATTCGATAAAACTCCGATAAGTATGGCTTCGAAACGATTCAAGACGTTTACCCAAGGACGAGCGACTCTTTCCATTGTACACGAGAATCGGTCTTATCCGAATATAACTTTCTACATACTCGATGATCTATGCTTTGAATCGATCCTTGGGATGAATTTTATGAAATTGCATCAAAGCCTAACGTTTAAATTAGAAGGTGAAGAGCCGGAATTAGTCATTGCGACTACAAGTCCTGTCAACCTAAGACCAGCCAGACCGTTTCAGCATCTCATTGATGATTGTACTCCGATCGCGAAACGGTCTCGTGGATATAACCCTTCCGATCGCGTGCTTATTCGTGATGAAATAAGGAAATTACTGTGTGATGGGACTGTCGAACCGTGTGTTTCGCCATGGTGTGCCCAAGTTGTGGTGACTCGTTCTGATCGGCATAAAAAAGACTTGTTATAGACTATTCAGGAACAATTAATAGATTCACTTTATTGAACGCATACCCATTGCCTAATCTACAAGAGATGGTCAGCAAAATAAGTAAATATACGTATTTTTCAACAATAGATCTGCAAGCTGCTTATGATCAGATACCCCTTCACAAAAACGATATGTTATACACAGTTTTCGAAGCAGATGGAAAGCTATACAGATTCAGAAAACTTCCCTTCAATCTAAAAAACTCAGTGTCCTGCTTCTAAGGATGTATGAACCAAATCATCGATGTCAATAACTTGGAAGATACCTTCGCTAACTTAGACAATATTACGATTTATGGCACGACCAAATAAGAACATGACAAAAATCTTTCAAGATTCAATAGTATCGCCACTCTGTATGGATTGACCTATAACAACTATAAGTGCGAGTTCGGCAGGAAAGAAATAAAATTGTTAGGTTATTTGGTGAGCAATGGTGTCTTGAAACCGGATCCTGAGCGATTACAAGCACTATTTGATCTCACATTGCAACAAGACGCGAAGTCATTACACAGGACAATTGGCCTTTGTTCATGTTACGCTTCTTAGATACCTAGCTTCTCTGACAAGGTAGAATTTCTGTATG
Organism: Pomphorhynchus laevis; assembly: GCA_012934845.2. Classification (NCBI taxonomy): domain Eukaryota; kingdom Metazoa; phylum Acanthocephala; class Palaeacanthocephala; order Echinorhynchida; family Pomphorhynchidae; genus Pomphorhynchus; species Pomphorhynchus laevis. The sequence continues at coordinate 142,061 of WNNJ02000601.1, read as the reverse complement.
AAACTATGTTTCCGTTGAAACCCGGAGCATCAAGAGCATTTGAAACTCTCAAGAAAGATATCGCCGGTTCTTCTTTGTACCGAATCGACAAGGCTAATGTATTGACCGTCGAAACTGATGTATCTGACATACGCATCGCTGCAACATTGAATGGCGATTCGCACCCAGTCGCGTTCTTTGCGAGGAGGCTTTCTATCAGCAAACGACGTTACACATCAGTCGAGAAGGAAGCGCTAGCCATTGTTGAAACCCTCAGAAAGTGGCGGCATCTCTTGATTGGGCGACATTTTAAGATTATAACAGATCAACAATATGTCAGATTCATATTCAAGAGCAACGTAAATAAAATTAAGAACGATAAGATCCAGTTCCGGAAAGTTGAGTTAGCTGACTATGATTTCGATATTTACTTCCGCCCTGGTTCTCTGAACATTCTGGCTGACGCTTTTTCCAGAAATTGCGCGGCGCTGAGAGTAAACGGCTTGAAGGAGAGACACGATGCCTTGTGCCACCCAGGAGTGCGAAGACTTACACACTATGTTCGATCCCAAAACTTGCCGTACTCTACTGACGATATCAGAAGGATATGTGAAAATTGCGAAGCATGCAGGTACTGTAAACCGATTTTGTTCCATTTCTTAGAACCATGTAGTCAAATCTACTCGACCGTTTGAAAGACTTTTAATATACTTCAAAGGTCCTTTGCCGAGTACGAATAGAAATCGTGTTATGTTTGTCGCTATAGACGAGTATAGTAGGTTTCCGTTTGCCCACGCGTGCCCTGACGTCTCCACTCGAACAGTCTGCCGATGCCTCAGCGATGTGTTTTAGTATTCGGGTGTCCAGACTATATTTATTCTGACAGAGGAAACCCATTTCTGTCCTCTGACGTCAGAAAGTTCCTTAATGAACGAGGGATCGCTAATGGTGCCACCTCACCGTACAATACTAGAAGTAATGGCCAGTGCGAAAGATTTAATGGCATTATCCTGGCGGCTATAAGTACATCACTGCGTGGTAACAATATGCCGATTAGTCAATGGCAGAATGTTTTACCGAATGCCCTACACAGTATTCGATCATTATTGTCTACTGCCATTAACCTAACGCCGCACAAACGAATATTTTCGTTTCCCAGGAAAGTGCGGGAATCTCCATATTACCCTAACGAGATGGTTGACAGCCTTCCTGTCGACAAATCGAAACTCGTAAATTTCAACAACAAATATACTGTCGTAAAATACCCGTTACAGCGGCGAAGCTATGTATCGCTGCGAGACGTGGCTCCTGGCTGCGAAGTCAAAAGCCAAGAAATCGATGCTACAGAGGTCACCAAGATCACTGCCAATGTAGACGGATAAGATGTGCTTGAAGATAATCTGATCGACGCTGAAAAAGAAGAAACTGCATTGAAGACGATGTTGCCGAAGCACAGAATGTTACGAAAAAAAGTTTGCGGAAGAAGACCACTCCACTTTCCCGTGATGACTATTCCTGGCAGTGGAGAATATCATGATAATTGTTGTAATTAACTTTTGTATTTTCTAGATGTGTCTAATAAAGCTACTTTAGCTGATACTTTGTTTACGTTACAGGGGATAGCAGGGTATCGGCTGGTGAGGTTTGGTTGGGCAAGGACACGAGGACAGATTAGCCTTCGACAAGTGAGACAGTTAGAATATGAGAGTTCCGGGAGGATGAGGCGAGTAACAGTGAGATGGAACGGAGACGGGTTTGTGAGAGAGCAACGTGAATACTTTGGTCTGAATAAATGACGAATAATCATGGGGATTTATGTTGCAAGACGAAGAGGAGCGAGAAAGGATTGAGTTAAAAGTATGTCAGAGACACTTGGAGTTTAATGAAGTGTTGATTTATGCTGTCAGAAGGAGTTGCATTTGGTACATATTAGGTGGAGATGAGATCGGCGAAGAGCAAGATAGGAATCACGGAGAGACGGAGTGAGTGAGCGAGCGGATATCACGTCTGAGAGAGCGGTGATAAACTCGAAAAGCATGATGAAGTCGACGCTTTGAGAGTAGGCATTGAATGTCAAACCACGGGGGCACGGTGCAAGCTGCGGTGTGGGTGATGCTTGAAGGGCAAGAGGAGATCGAGAGTGTATGTGAGTTCAAAGTCGAAAATAAAAGCAAGATCGTGAGGAGTGGATGATGTTATTGTGTGAGAAGTTAGAGACGATTTAAGTAAGGTGGAGCGGAGAAGGGGGATATTAAGATTTCTCCAAGGGTGACGTAGGATGATTGGTGTGTTAAGCGGAGGGTGGTTGGAAGTGAGATCAAGGGTGACGAGAAAGTGATCGGATAGATTAGGATTGGAGATGATCAGTGAGGTGTATGCAGCAAAACGATCAGGGACAGCGATGATGTCGATTGCCTCCGTCGAGGATATGTGTGGGGGAAGTGGATAGTAGTTTGTAATTGTAGTTAGATAGAATCTTGATGAACCGGATGGAATTGGTGGAAGAATGGAGGTCAAGGCGGAAGTTGATGTGGCCTAGAACGAGTGAAGGAATGAAGGACAAAGAACAATGAGAAAGGAGGTTAAGTAGTTCGGTAAAAAAATAAGAAGGTAGGAGCTGATGAACCAGTACGGTATACAATGGCGAGATCCGGAATGATCGGTCAAGAAGAACGACAAGTGAGCAATTCAAAAGAGCAAGGACTGAATGGAGAGTGATTTTGCGAAGAGACGCGGGGTGACGGGCGAATGCGACTATGCCGCCATGATTAGAGAATTTAAAAGGGCATGAGCTGATGCGGTGGGCGGATTTGACTAGTGAGCAACCGGCAGGAAGCAGATGGCGAATGCAGAGGTCGTCGGAATCTGAGTGCCAGGATTCGGTGAGGCAGAAGAGATCGATCGATTGCTTGGTGAATAGGTTAAGAATAATATCGAATTTATTGAGAATTAATCTAATGTTGAAGAAGCCGAGGCGGAAACCGTGTGTGGTGAAAGGGTCTAGTGGAGAAGACACGTAAGGGAGATGGAGCGCCATCAAATTTTGGGGCAGGTATGGACAACTTGAAAATTTCCGTTTATGTATCGGATGTTGAGAGATGTTGCACCGTTTTCCTCGCGACGACGTTTTTTGATGCGGGGAAAATTCGAGTGTTTGAAGATGGCATGAGTTTAAATCGTTGAGAGATGACACAGGACGCGGGAGAGTGATGCTTGAAAACAATTTTCATGAAGGGCTTAGAAGGATTAGATTGAGAAGATTTGTTTAGACGGTGAAATGCGACAAGAGATATGTTTTTAAAAAAGGATGGTTTATTAACAGGAACAAGAAACGAGAGGATGGATCTTAAGGCGTAAACATCGTGGTCGAGACGTGCTTGTTGAGATAAGAAGGTGGAAGGAGTGATATGAGTGACGATGACGCAACGATCGCGAGAAGGAAAACGTTTCCGTAAAGGAGGACGAGTAACGTGAGTGGGTGAGATCGCGATAGGAGAGCTGGCAGTTGAGGATTTGAAGAGAGTTGGTTTGACGACGGGAGACATAGAGGTTAATGATAATAAAGAGGGTGGCAAGCGATGTGATGAAAGGTTATGAGTGGAAGGATCGTGGAGGTTGGTTGATGTTATATTGATTGAACAAAAACTACATAGGAAGACTTCTTTAGACTTATTGTTGTCGCAGGCCATTGTTGTTCTGACGCTGCATTCTTGTCGAGCACTGTACTTGCAGTTGTGCATAGTTGGTTTTGGTCGTAGCTGTTTTCTTACCTCATCGAACTAACGTCCTTGTGTGTTCAAGCTGTTAGATTTGCTACTGCAACTGATCGGTGAGCGCAGCGAGACGATCTGTGAGTGCTTATCGAACGATTAAGCTCAATCCGCGAGCGTAGCAAGCGGTACGGACAGGGAAAAATCTGGAACTGACAGGAAAAAATTTGGAACTGACAGAGGAAAAATCTGGAGCTGACAGGAAAAGTCTGGAACTGACAGGAAAAATTGTAAGTAGTTATAATCAAGAAGTTTTTAAGTAGCTAACAAAGAGACTGCTAGTAAATTGAATGTCACTCTATCCACTCTTACCAGACCCAGACTTTGAAAAAGCTACAGGCCAATGGAACGCTGAATTACATGCAACCATCTAATCAAAGCCAACCCTTCAAAAACGATGGATGAGGGACTATTATGATCCGTGTCATCAAAAGCTTTTCGTCAAAGCAATTACTCCCGAATATCGTGCTTGCCTCATTGCTACCGCTTCAAAATAGTCTGGGGTCTTCCTCGAAGCATTACCGATAGCTTCCGTTGGCACCCGGCTTGATGACCAATCATTGTCCACCGCAGCTGCACTCAGACTTGGCGTTCAATGTGCTCAACTACATCAATGTATATGCAGAGAAGCGGTCCCGAAAAGCAGCACCCATGCGCTAGACTGCAACAAAACAAAAACCAGAAACGTTTTTCATTTAGCGGTCAATGAAATTGTGAGAATTGCCTTAGGCTCCGCAGAAATTCTATCCAGACTACAACCTGTCGATTTGACTAGATACGACGGCAAGCGGCCCGACGGGCCTCGTGCTATCGTGGGAGGCGGGGCGAGTGCTTGTTTGGGTCTTTACATGCCCAAACACTCTCGCATCCAGTCACATAGCGCGCAGTACATTCTGCAAGTTCCGTTGCTGATCATGCTGAACTTGTGAAGCGTACCAAATATAGCGGCTTTTTTGCAGCTTCTTGGGAAAATTAGTTCGGTTGACCGGATATCAACGGGCAATGAGTTCACTCATGCAGCGAATTAGCGCAGTGGTGAAACGAGGAAACGCGGTTTGTTTTGCTCAGTCGGCAGAATAACCATCACTATTTTTCTAATTAACTGTATTTATTTTATTCCTTGTTTTAATTCACTTTTAAATTTTATTATTTATTAACTACATTTTATTCATTCGTCTCATATTTATTGGTGGGATTTGTATTTTTTGCCTATTAAAATGAACGATTGTTTTTCTGTAATGTAATAAATTTGTATATTGTCTGCCAAACGTTATTGTTTTATCTCAATTTACTTATTATTTTATTTTGTGATAATTTATAATATTTTATATTAATTTTCAAGAAGTATTGTATGCATGAGATCTGATGTTATTCAACAATTTCGTGTTTGGCGGAATCCAGCCATGTATGCCAGCATCTACGCTTACGATTTATTAACTCTGTATCGTACACATTCTGAATACATTAAAAGCAATGCAAGTTCAGAAGAATTGTACGAAATATTGGAGCAGGTTATTACAGCTGCATGTGAATGTCATGATCTAGAATGTGCTATTGAATGTTTTAAAATTCTTAGAAACAAATTTCCTGATAGCCACAGAGTTGACCGTCAACTTGCATTGATTTTTGAATCACAGGTAAGAATGCAAGAATCTAAATGTCTTCATATATTTTGCTGTTTATTTTAAATGGGTAATGGTAAAACTATATTATATCAAATATTGGTTCGGAACAAATTTTATCTTTTGATTAAATAAAATCAAAATATTTGTCAACATGAAGAACGTATTCTCAAAAACTGCATGGCTAATTCGCGAATTTTAGGAGCTCATGGGATAAGAACATTGTACAATATAACATATCCTTTATTATACACTCTGGTTTTTATGTAGTTGATAGGTCCATCGATATTCGCATAAAAATACCACGAAAAAGCTGCAAATTACAAAGAAAACTGGGAGATGGCTTCAACTATTTTTTGCAACCTCATAACTTCAAATCGATGTGTTACAATGTACCAAATCACATCAGATAACTGAGTCTACCATATTAAATTATTTATAAATTTAACATAATGATAAATGAAAATAAAATAATTATAAAAAATTCAATCATTTTTATAAGATTTCATATAATTTATATCAAATTTAAATTTAAAATTGAAATTTGAAATAAAAGTCAATTTTTATGAATTGATTAATAAATAAGATAAGTTTTATCCGAATAAAAATTAGAGGTAATCAGAAGGAACTGCTATAATATTAGATTTCGGCCCCTATTCCTTGTCCCAACATTCAAATCGCATAAATATAAAATATTCGAAAATGTATTTATTAGATTTAATTTAGTGAACAAATATCTTTATAAATCATTATACATATTCACTAACATCTATTGTATTGATATGATCTTTATCAAGATCACTTTCACCACTGAAAGAAATAATCTGTTCATTGTATTCAGAATATTAGGTCAAGATTTCTTTAGAATTATAATTTTTATTCATTTAACACCATTCTGTGTTATATTCTTCTTTTTGAAAATATAATCGGTAATTAAATATGACCTCTAATCCTTATTCTGATACATCGTCTGTTATTTATTAGTCAATTCATAAAAATTGATTTTTATTTTTAATTTCAGTTTATAATTCATCTTGATATAAATTATATAAAATCTTATAACAATTATTTATTATTAACCAATTTTTTATTATTTTATTTATTTATTATTTATTCAATTACAAGACTGTAGCCGTAGGGCTGTTTTGTCTGATCTCATAAAAAAAGAAAAAAAATTGAAAAGAAAAAATTCAACATTCCTCCCAAGGATAACGATCCGGTATATACTGTGAGTTTGCCTCGCACAGCCATTGCTCTATCCTCCGCATGAACTGCTGTCTACTCTGAATAGCGACCATATCCTCCGGAAGTAAGTTCCACATCCTCACCGCCCGGTGCGATAGGCGACTGATTCTAGACAGCTTCCCATGGTGCAGTGTTTTCACAGTCAAAGAGTGGCCCCGATTCGTATCAGGTTTGTTCCGCTGGATACAGTTTGCCGGCCACCCATCACGTCCGAGTAACATATCTCTGAAGCATAAAATGTCGCTACACACTATCGCAGACCGAACCGACGGTATGCCTATCTCTCGCAAGCGATCCCTATAAGAATAACTACTCGGAAGACGACAGCACCTCGTCAACCTGCGAAGAACATTTTCTGAATCATTCAGCTCGCCTCGCGTGCACGGAAATGTTGCTGGTGTACAGTATAAAAGAATGGTCCTAATTATTGAGTTGTACATCACTTTAAGACAAAACACAGATGGGTAACTATTTAACTATTTAACTTTTATTGTGCATTATTTTTAATTTGCAATATAAAATACGTAGACTCAGTTAGCTAATATAATAATAAAAAATGCACGGAGAAACATTTTAAAACGATTTCAAAACGATTTTACCATTTGTGAGTTTAAACTACGAAAAATTATGGATTGAAACGTTTAAAATTAATGTATTTTTGAGTCTATATCATTATAAATGATTAAATTAAATGAATTCTGATCTTTTTATTATCTTTCGTCTGTTATTTATTAGTCAATTCATAAAAATTGACTTTATTGACTTTGGACAAGGCATTGCCCAAAGTATGTTTTGTCCGATCAAAATATAAATTAAAATAAAATAATAAAATGTCATTAATCTCTCGCAAATATTTATTGAATTTCAATTTATTATAAATCAATTAATTTATTGTCGAATTGTAACGGCTAATAAACAGGCTATAATAATTATTTTATTTATGCTGTTTTATTTTTGTTAGGGCGATTTGAAGAATGCTGTCGAAGGTTATGAAGCACTAGTCGAAGAGGACCCGTTGGATCTTATAAGTCGTAAACGGCAGATCAATATTATTCTTAATAACATATGCATGTCGAGTGAAAATGGAACCAATGGTGGAGAAACTGGAAATGAGCGAGCGATTTCCACGCTAGTTGATCACCTTTCACAGTTTCAAGCAGATCACGAATCATGGATGGTGTTGGCCAACCTGTACTGTAATGAATGGAAGCTATCAAACGCTGCATACTGTCTCGAAGAAGTTATTTTACATATGCCTGATAATCGACACATCATATGTCGCTATGCTGAAATCCAATACAGTGGCAATCCTGATCAACAGAGAATTCGATCTGCCCGGCAATACTTCATTTACGCAAACAGGCTTTGTCCCAAATGGATAAGACCCTTGTTCGGTATTTTAGTGTGTTGTTCAAGATTAAGACGTACAGAAACTCAATCAGATAACATTAGTGTATTTGCGTGGGCGAAACTGCAATTAAAGAGTCTTTGCCAACCATGTAAATTATCTGTATGTGTTGACAAATTCATAAAGTCAATAGAGTACTAACATGCTTGTACGATGAAATTTTCGTTTTTCTCCAGTGATTTTGAATTTGAGTTATTGCTATTGTTACCATTTTAGATGGTTGGACTAATGTTAAATAGCGTTGAAAACGCTAAAAACTTCAATTCAAAATATTAAATATAACAATTAAAAACTTATTTTTAAAATTACTTCGTCATTTTAACGCTTTCTTTAAGTTTACTACTTTTAACATTGAAGTGATACTATACTATGCATAATGTAGACAATTTGGATGACTATTATGGCATTAAATCTATAATGACTAAACAATGAATCCATTGCTCGCATGGATGGGGATTCTCACAACCTTGTTTAACTCGCCATCCGCAGTCGTATATTCCATTTACACTTAAAATCCGCCATCGTTCTTCCACTCCTTGAGAAACAATCGCTCGAAACCTTCCATCCTTCTAGCTATTGCCCCATTTCACTCGTCCCACGACGTACATATTTCTTCATTCAATCATTACCCTCTTTTCCAATCCGCTTTCCGTTCTAATCACTCCACCGAAATCGCATGCATGAAATTTACAACAACCTACTCATTTCTCGTGACAAGGCTCTATATATTGTTCTTATCTACCTTGACATCTCCTCCGCCTACGACATAATCGACCACTCCATACTTCTTGACTTCGTTATGATTACGGCTTTTCTTCCTAAACATAGCATGGTTTGCCACATATCTATCCGACCGTTCATTTCGAGTATGTTCTAATTCATCATCCTCCCCTCCCATCCCTATTTTTTGCGGGGTCCCGCAAGATTCAGTCCTAGGACCCATGCTTTTCACTCTTTTACTCGACGATCTCTCTCAGTTTATCAAACCTTACTCCCTTAACGTCATGCAATACGCCGATGACATCATCATATATGCTCATGCACCCACCCATCGCATACACGATATCGTCATTTCTGTCTCGAATTGTCTTTCTACTATCTAAAAACGTCTCTCCAATCTCCGTCTCGTTCTAAACCCAGACAAGTCTAAAATAATGTGGATCCTCACCCTAAACCTAACATATCTCCTCCCCCTGTATCTTTTGCATCTTTTATTTGCTAATAATACAAATTTATTTAACGTGGCAAATGCGTGCCAGCTGCACGCTTACAAGTTCACAGGGAAATAAAAAGTCAAGCAGATAAATTGTTTAAATAGTATCGGATTTGGAGTTTGAAGCATGGCAAGGAAGTCGGTTTTGGCGTTTGAAGCATGGCAAGGAAGTCGGTTTTGGCGTTTGAAGCATGGCAAGGAAGTTGATAGGCATATATGAATGGGCGGATGATTCCACGATAGAGGAGCAGCCACCAAGAAGGAGCGGAATCCAAATGAGGTAGAGTAGTTTGGGACATGTAAAAGAAGGGAAATACAGGAACGCAAGGAACAGTAAACAGGACGATAATTTTCAAGAAAAGAAGGGTTGAGAAATGAAGGGGTATGAAAAGTTACAAGGCGGAAAGCAACGATAAGAAGACGAATTTGAACACAAAAATAAATTATAGGCAAATCGAGAGAAACAAGATGTTAGGATGTATGATTAAAACGACGAAGACGGAGGAGAGTTCGGCCGGCTGCGTTGACGATGCGTTGTAGGGGAAGAAGGCTGGATTTAGGTGAGTTGGAAAATGAACTAAGACAAAAATCGAGTCTAGAAAAAAGGAGAGAAGATATGAAAGTCATAAAAGAAGGAAAATCGATCAATCTACGAACTTGACGGAGATTGCGGAGTATCAAGGTAGATGAGCGTACTTTATCACTAACGAAATGTTTAAGTGAAAGTCGGTTGTCGAAATGGAAGCCTAGGAAAACGAGATTATCAACGATAGGAAGAATTGTAGAATTTAGTGATACGGAAGGAGGTTCTACGCCGAAGCTTCGAGGTAGGATCCACATAATTTTAGATTTATCAGGATTCAGAGAAAGGCGAAGGGAAGAAAGATTATTGGAAATTGAGACAAGACAGCAGGAAACAGAAACACTAAGATCATGAATACGATAAACAGGTGCGTGAGCATAGATGAGAATGTCATCAGCATATTGCATAACATGGAAGTTAAATTTATGAGAAATCGAAGACAAGTCACCAAGAAGAAGATAGAAAAGCATAGGGCCTAATACGGAGCCTTGTGGAACACCGGTCGGGATGGATGAAGGATGGGAGAGAGAAGAGTTAGAATAGACGCGAAATGTACGGTTTGATAGATATGAAGAAAACCATGATACAGTGGGTAAAGAGAAGCCATAATCATGACGAAGGCGATGGAGAAGAATCGAGTGATCGACGATGTCAAAAGCAGACGATAGATCAAGAGAAACTATGACACTACATAATTTATGATCGCGCGAGATGAGTAAAAAAAAGATTTATTTAACGTGGCAAATGCGTGCTAGCGCACGCTTACATGACCACAAAAAAAACAAGACTGTGAATCAGGTGTCGAGAAGAACCTCTTCTCGACAGACTGTAAATCAGGTGTACGGCTACGGATGGACAAGTTGAACAATGTGGTTAGGAAGGGTGAAGATAGAGGAGCAGATATTTTTAAGCAAGTGAGTTGGGAATTGGGTCAGAAGGAGAGGTTTTATTAGGTAATGACAGCAGAACCGAAGAAACTTCATCAGACGAAACGGGAAGAAGGTGGAATAGTTCTGGGAGGGAAGTATTTAAAGAGAAGAGTGGGTACAAGGGGGCTACGGGTAGTAGGGAAAGTAAATTAGATAGCTTAGTTTGTAGATAAGAAGAAAATTCATCAGGATTTATATTACAAGAAGTAGATGATCGTGAAAGAATTGTTTTAAGATTTTCCAATGAGATTTAGAATTGGAATATGACTCGAGTTGATTTCGACAAAAGATAGTACGTTTAGTACGTATAAGAATAAGATGTGAACAGCGTAGACAAAAGTAGGAATCACGGAGATTTGGAGTGAGTGAGTTGGGAGAACGTTTAAGAAAGCGATTATACAAACGAAAAGAGTGACTGAGTCAACGCTTAGAAAGACTACAGTCAGAATCGAACGAGGGAACATGGCGCAAGCGCTGAGAACTTCGGAGCCGACTAGAGAGAAGGTTATTGATGATAGACATAAGTTCAGAATCAAAAAGAATACAGAGATCATCGGTAGAAATATACTTAAGTAGAATCGAAAAGAGTGAAGAATTGGGTAAGGCTGTGCAGAGAATAGGGATATCGAGAAGTTTCCAGGGTCGACTTGGTGTGGATATTGGTGGAGGTGGAGGAGGATGGGGGACGAGTAAGAGTAAGAGTGACAAGGAAATGATCGGACAAACCGGGATCAGCAATTGACAAGGATGTATAGTCTTTGAAGCATTTAGGAATTGCAATGATATCGAAAAGCTTAGTTAAAGTGATAGAGTCACAGTCAGCCGAGCGATCAAGACGAATGTTAAAGTCACTAAGAACAAATGAAAGAGTATAAGACAATGAACAGTGAGAAAGTAGATCTGCAAGTTCGCTAAAGCACATAAGTGAGGGGGCGCTGACCCTTGACGGTATACAATCACAAGTTCAAGAGGGAAAAGAGTTGATGAGCTGCATATTAGCAATTTGAAAAAAGTGCAATGGATGTTTGCATGTATTTTACGTAGAGACGTTGGATGACGAGCAATGGCAACGATACCGCCATAGTTAGAAGCAGTAAATGTGGAAGAGACAATCGAACGAGCTGATTCAACTAAAGAACAACCATATCGACATAGACGACGAATAGCAAGATCGTGAGAGTCGGAGTGCCAGGATTCGGTAATGCAGAGAATATCGATAGATAATTGATTGAAGATATCAAGAAGTAGATCAGCTTTATGAAGAATGAAGCGAGTGTTAAAAAGAGTAAGACGAAAATTATGTTCAGGAGCGAGATCGATTAGCAAAGAAGACTGGGGGAGAGACGAGACGCCATCAGATTTTTGTTCTCGTGCGTAGGACGTGAAAATTTCCGTTGATTTTACGGATTGATAGAGATGACTCACCGTTTGTTTCACGTCGATGTTTCTTAATGCGAGCTAAATTGAGCTGAGCAATATCAGAAGGGGAGCGTTCAGGAAAGATACGACAAGTAAATGAAGTGGTAAGAAGTTTAAAAAGTTGGGAGAGTACCGATGAGGCATGTGAACTATGTCGGAAAACGATTTTTAAGAGTGGAGGACTGAGATGATTGGATTTAGTGGTTTTGTTTTAACGAATAAAGGATACAGGAGCGATATTATTGAAGAGGGATGGGTTATCGTCAGGTAGAATGATTGCTAGGATAGATCTGAAAGCAGATACATCATCATCGAGGCGAGATCGTGGAGAAGCAGATTTTTAAAGCTTTAAGTTTGATATGATGATACAGCGATCGTGCGAAGGAAAACGATTTCGTGGAAGTAGTAACGGACAGAGCTGGTAGGAGTCGAGGCAGATGAGCAGATAGAAGTGGAAATGGCATGGGGCTTGATAGAGAATTAATATTGGTTGGAGGCTGGGAAGGATTAGGTTGAGAAGAATTGTTTAGACGGATGAATGCGACAGGAGAAATGTCCTTGAAAAAGGATGGTTTATCCGCAGGAACAATAGACGAGAGGATGGATCTGAAGGCGGAAACATCGTGGTCCAGACGTGCTTGTGGAGATAAGGAGTTAGAAGCCGTGATATTAGTAACAATGACGCAACGCTCGCGAGAAGCAAAGCGCTTCCGTAAAGAAGGACGACTGACGTGAGTAGGTGAGATCACGATAGAAGAGCTGTCAGTTGATGATTTGGAGAGATTTGGTTTGACGACGGGAGATATAGAGGATAATGATAATAAAGAGGGTGGCAAGCGATGTGAGGAAAGGTTATGAGTGGAAGGATAGTGGAGATTGGTGGAGGTGATTTTGATTGATGGATGCAAGTTATTGAGAAACGAGACGGGAAGGACGGGACGTGGGGTGTCGGGGAGTGAAGATGACATGGAATGGGAAGTGTATATGGTGGCAGGGTCGGTGGGTGGAGAAAGGACATTAGAAACGACGGGGGTAGTTTGAGTTGACGTGTTGGATATTGATATCCAACACGTCAACTTCTTGGAAAGGTTGCATATTGGTTTGTTGGCACAAAAACCTTTTACAAAGTCTTCTTTAGCCTTATTCTTGTCGCAGGTGATTGTTGTCCAGACGCTGCAGTCGTGTATCGAGCACTGTACTTGCAGTTGTCCATAGTTGGTGTCGGTCTTAGTTGTTTTCTTACGTCCTCCCATAAACGATGGTTGCCGTCGATGGTTGTCGTCGATGGTTGTCGTCGATGGTTGTCGTCGATGGTTGTCGTCGATGGTTGTCGTCGATGGTTGTCGTTCGATGGTTGTCGTCGATGGTCGATGGTTGTCGTCGATGGTTGTCGTCGATGGTTGTCGTCGATGGTTGTCGTCGATGGTTGTCGTCGATGGTTGTCGTCGATGGTTGTCGTCGATGGTTGTCGTCGATGGTTGTCGTCGATGGTTGTCGTCGATGGTTGTCGTCGATGGTTGTCGTCGATGGTTGTCGTCGATGGTTGTCGTCGATGGTTGTCGTCGATGGTTGTCGTCGATGGTTGTCGTCGATGGTTGTCGTCGATGTATATGTATATGTAATTTGTGTATTTACTTTAGATTGTATTTACTTTAGATCTCAAACTTTTTTAAGATACTTCGCAATCTCCGTCAAGTTCGTAGATTGATCGATTTTCCTTGTATGACTCTCATATCTTCTCTTCTTTTCTCAAGACTTGATTACTGTCTTAGTCTATTTTCCAACTCACCTAAATCCACTCTTCTTCCTTTACAACGCATCATCAACGCGGCCGTCCGAGTTCTCCTCCGTCTTCGTCGTTTTGATCATACATCCCAACATCTTGTTTCTCTTGGTTTGCCTACCATTTATTGTCGTTTTCAAATTCGTCTTCTTATCATTGCTTTTCGCCTTATAACTTCTCATACCCCTTCATTTTTCAACCTTCCTTTTCTCGACAATTCTCGTACTGTGTATTGTGCTCTGCGTTCCCGTAATTCCCTTCTTTTACATGTCCCATACTACTCTACCATTTTTGGCTTCCGCTCCTTCGTTGTGTCTGCTCCTCTCTCGTGGAATCAACTGTCTATTCATATCCGCCAATCAACATCTATGCCGTGCTTCAAACGCCAAATCCAATTCCATTTCAACAATTAACTAATTACCTGTGACCTTTGATGTTCTTTTTTTGTTTGTTAGTGGTCATGTAAGCGTGCATTTTGCACGCATTTGCCACGTTAAATAAATTATTGTATTATTATTAATAAAAAATCTGAAAGATTTTTAATCTGAAAGATTAGACAAACAGTATTTTTAAAAATTTTTCTAGATTTTACAACAAAATGTTATTATTAAGGGCAATGGTGAAATTTTAATTATTTTTGTTTTAATTTTAAAAATTAAAATTTAAATTTTTTTAACATACTGAATAAATCAATTCATAAGTTTTTGTGTAAATGTTAAATGGTAGATGGTCGATGTTGTGAGATTAAAAAAAGTATGGGTTATCATATCGATTCTTTTAGGAAAAATTATTTTTAAGTTCAAAACATTGAACATTTTCTCTGAAGCGTAATAGACGTCGTATCGAGCTAAAACTTATATGTGGTGTAGATACATAATGTGCTATCATTGTGTGATAATCTTTAACTAATCCGAACACTTACTTGAAAAATATTCAAATTTTAATTTTTTTGAAAAAAAATAATAATTTTAATTTCAAACTTTACCTACACTATGCTGCAAAAAATGAAAGATGTTTTTTTAAATGACTTATAAAGGTCTTTCGTTTCTTATAATTTTTTTCTTGCCTAGTTGTGTCCGCCTTTCAGAAATGTTGCCATTGTTTGAGGTTGACAGTCTACATTATCACATTCATTACTACAACGGGAGAGCGTAGATACAACTGGATCCAAGGAGACACAAGCGGGCGCATCCAATTCTGCAGACAAATCACGAGACTGGTTGTTTTGTATTAAAGGCCTTAATACAGGTTCAATCACATTTTTCGATATATATGGTCTGGTTGGCCGATCCTTTGAGTTGACGTTGAATAGTACTGTTAATTTAGCAGCCGTGCAGAAACCACATTAAAACGGCGTCGTTTTAATTTTATTTCTCGAAGACTAAGGGACATTCACAATTGTCCATAATTCACAATCCGCTGAGTCGCAACCAATTTCGAGAGTAACAAATTCATGATTTTATTTGATTGCAGATTTCCGCCCAATATTATTATTAAATACAACAGCAGCAAAAGAGCGTAGAGCTCGTACAGGCTGGGTACAGGGTTAAAAAAAATATCAATGAAAATCCGATTGTTTTAAGTTAGTACATTCTTCAGATTTCTCTTGAAGGACAAAATACTGGAGGCCGAAACCACTTGACTTGGTAGCTTATTCCAGCTTTTCCACGTTCGATTGACAATTGTGTCAAATCTTCTTCGTGGACGAATGTGGGTCTTTAACGTGAGGTGATGTCCCCTCAATCTGTTTGAATTTCGAAGTTCGAACAGTTTGCGACAAACATGTTCCCTCTGCCCTTTTTGAACATTAAGCGCTGTCCACACAAACATTAAATCAGAGGACTTTAAAGATTTCTTCACTGTGGTCACACCAAGTGCGTGAAGTCGAAAAATGAATGAGAGCTTGCGTTGGCTGGGTACAAGATGTGTGGCCTTGCGTAATATGGATTCGTACAGGTTCATCTCTGTCGTAGTTTGAGGGTGATAGGCAGGTGAAGCGTATCTCATTAAAGATAAGACATAAGCATTGTAAATTAACTTAAAACTGGATGCGTCAAGCTGGCCAATGGTCCTTCTAATAAGTCCTAAAATTCGACGGCATTTAGCAACTGTGTGACTGGTATGTGGGATGGTCGATAAGCTTCTATTTACGATCACTCCAAGGTCTTGAAATTGGAGAACTGTTTCAATTTCTCTTCCGTCAATGGTATATGATGAATTGATGTGTAGATGTCCGATGCGCATATGTTTTGACTTATCGGGGTTTAATACCAGTCCCCGTTGATTACACCATACCTTAATATTATCAATGTCTCTCCGGAGTATCATTTGATCTCGGCTATCGATTATTAGTCGCCAAATTTTCAAGTCGTCGGCATATAAACCACATGGACTCGAAATAACTGTAGTAAGCTCGTTGATGTAAATAATGAAGAGCAATGGACTGAGTACCGATCCCTGAGGAACACCGCGTCCAGGATTTCTTGTTTTTGACATTTGTTTATTAGCCAATACAGTAATCTTCCGATTTCTAAGGAAGGAGTTAATCCAATTAAGGAGGGTTCCTCTGATGCCGTACTGTTCCAGCGTAATAAGGAGGACATCATAGTATATCCGATCAAATGCTTTGCTGAGGTCGAAAAACAAAACATCAACACTAACTCCAGCCTCGGCATATCTGGTCCAATCACTCCTCGCAAGTATGAGGTTTGTGACAGTAGATCTTCCTGGGCAGAAACCATGCTGGTTGTCGCAGAGTACTTGGTTATCTTCTAGGTGCCCGATGATTCGTTTAAAAAGCAGTTTCTCTAGCACTTTACAAGCAACGCAGGTAAGGCTTATGGGCCGATAGTTGCTTGCTAGATTACGGTCGCCTTTTTATAGAGAGGTCGGATTATAGAACATTTCCAATCTGATGGTATACAGCCTGTTGACAAGGAGAAATCGAATATGGTGTGTAAAGGTTCATATATTACTGGTGCAAGTTCCCGAAGAAGAATTGGAGGAATATTGTCTGGTCCTGCCGCAATTGATCGTGGTAGCTTTAGAAGTTCGTTAAGAACCTCAAATTTATCAAATGGAGTAAATTCGTAACACGGATATTGAGCAGTGGAGAATCTGGGGCAATACTGACAGGTAGGACTCTCTAGCGTGAATTGATCTAGGAAAATATTGGCAATTACTTTGTCATCAGATGTGAGCTCACTGGTTTCCATAAATATAGAGTTAATCTCAGACGTAGTTGATTTTAATGAGCTGATATGTTTGAACAATTTACTGGGATATCTTTTTGATGATCGACAAAGATTGGAAACGAAGCACCTGCGTTTCTGACGTTTGAGTGCCGTAACTTGATTTCGTAATTCCTTGTAATCGGTCCAAGAACAATTCTGTTCTTTGAATTTTTTGTAAATTTTGTCTCTTGTCTTAATCATTTGTTTAATCTGCGAGTCAAACCAAATGGGAGTTTTGTGGGATGTGCGCTGACGTTTTAAAGGGAAGAAGTAATTTAGAGCATTGATCAAAGTAGATTTGAAATTTTCCCAGCACTGATCTATGCCAATTTCATATAGATTAGGCCATTGAATGTTTCGAATAGCTTGCGTCATACTTGCGAAATTCGCTTTGAAGGGATTCAATTCGGGTTTTGCCGAGGGGGCTGTTTTAAAGAGACTGACAGAAAGCGCCAGCCTAATGACACAATGATCACTGTGGCCAATAGGGGGGCTGAGAGAGATTTCATCAATTGTGGGTTCCCCTCGTGATAAGCAGAGGTCTAAAATGGCAGATGATTGCTTCCTCCTTCTAGTGGGTTCGTGAATATGCTGGGTTAGATTGAGATAGTTGAACGTATCAAGGAGATTGGATGATTCAACATCACAACCATGTGTCGAAGTATATAGGTCCCAATTGACATGAGGCATATTGAAGTCTCCTAGGATAATGATCGGTGATAAGCTTGTTAGGTGATGTCGTAAAGAGATGCCAATCTTTTCAGTTGCGGAGCGCGGAGATCGGTAAAATAAACCGATTTTTAGTTTCTGTCTATCAGGAGAAGATATTGTTGCCCACAGATATTCGTTGTATGAATCATCTGATACAATGCTGTGCTCGATGATGGTTAACGGTTGCTTGACGTATAATATAACTCCACCTCCTTTTGAGGCGGTTCGATCCGATCGTATAACAAAGTAGTCTGAGATTGAGATTTCATTATCAGATATATCGTTGTTAAGCCAGGTTTCGCTCAATGCTATGATGTTTGGGTTCATTGAATTAACGAGACACAATATTTCGTCGAATTTGTTGTACATGCTTAAACAGTTAGAGTACATGATGGAAATATTATTTTGAGAGTAACGACAGTGGTGTGGTGTCGCTGTTGGTGTTGAAATTGGATTGATGTTTACGTGGTGGATGCACGAATCTGTGCGGCGGAGAGTGTCGATGGAACGGTTAGACGGATTCCGAGGCTGAATCGCGTATTTACCCTTCGCCGCACAACTTGAAAATTTTTCACAATTAGATTTTTTTCACCGTTTTGAATTCTTTGTTGAAGCTCTTTCCTTGCAGATTTCAATCTGTTTCTATCTTCAGTGCTGAGGTCAGGTAGAAGTCTGATACTGGAGCCCCTTAACTTAAAGGAATTCTTGATGATTTGCTTACTAGTCTCGGGGCTATCAACAACAACTTTCAAAAGCCTTGGTTTGGTACCATCTTGTTTCTTCCCAATGCGAAAGAGGTGTATTACCTGTCTATTTTGTTCGACTGATATTTCTGTTGGGAGAACAGTTGAAAGAACTTGCTTTACTGAATCAACATCATGTTTAATCCGGATGAGACTGTTTGGACTCGGTGATTCATTTAAATTTACAATAATGAAACATTTATCCCGATCGAATGTTCGGCGTTTATGTCGTTTAGGCTCAGATAGAATAGGTATATTGGGGTTATCAGTGTTGTTTACAGTGGAATTGGTATGATTTATCATTTGTTTGAGTGTTCCATCCATTTTATATAGACTATGGGTTGTTTGAGGTCAATAAAAAGTTGGGAGTGCTGTGTGATGTGGTGCTTCTGTGTTTGTTTTCGGCCTTGGATGTGTTTTCTGAGTGATGTTGAATGTTTGTTTCTGTGTATCCTTGTGAGAAATGATGGAATTCTTTAGATTTGACGAATCCAGGAAATCGGATTTAAGGTTAAATAAGGAAGTTTCAAGGGTTGTTGCCTTTACGATTCGCGATCTTGCATGTCCTCGTGTCCAAACTCGAGTAGGGGTAGATTTCCGGAATATTGAAGTATCAGATGTTGCCGTTATGTTGATCGGGGCGATTTCATTGTCTAGTGAAGGTATTGTATCTTGCTCGAATACTTCACATGTATAAGGGATATCTGATCGTAATGGTTTATCAGTGTCTTCGGTTAGTGAGCGTAGATCGTTAATAGTCTTATTTAAATTTGCAATTGCAAGAGCTGCACAGAAACCACAATAGAAATTGCGACTCGTCATTGTTTGAGAACTGTCTGAGGGGAAGCTTACTTTGGTCCATATCGTGCAGCCGTGAGAGTCACATGCCACTTCATTATCTGCGTACCCAACCGACTTTGTTGTATTGTTGTGTTTCGCTTGCTTGTTGGTCTTCTTTGTCATATTTTTGTCATATAATGTGATATTGTACTGGAATTCAAATTTCCATCAATTTTTCAAACGGAAAATTCGTTATTGAATAATGGATCCGACCAACAGATTTCGTTTATTGCGGTATCAATGGAATTTGATTTAAATTTCAATTTGAAATTGTAAGAACTTATTATAATCAAGACAATTTTAAATTCTTTAATCGTTGAAGTAATCGTTGTAATCGATGTAATCGTTGTAAACCTTTTTATCTCAAACCTGTGTTATTTATTGTGTGTTTAAGGTCTTAAAATTTTTTGTTCTCACTTACGATTGTATTTACTTTAGATCTCAAACTTTTTTAATATCGTGTGCTGCTTTAACGAAAGTGGTATTCTTCTGCTTAGGCATTGTTAATTCGTTCAATGATGAATATCTTCGTCGATAATTCGGTTGTTTCGATTACGTGTTAAAGCTGTTTTTTATATTTTTATTGTAATAAGATTACTGTAATATTTAGAATTTATAATAACCAATACAATTTTTTAACCAAGCCAATTTTTTAACCAAGACAATCTTCTGTTCGTCATATTATCTATCCTTAAATATTAGATGTTTTAAACATTTTTGATAATGATACATCATTAATTAATGCAAATGTGATGTTTGTGTTGATGATATTGCACTTTCTGAAGCGTGTTTTAAATCCTCTATTCACAATTTCTCCTAATGACAATCTACGAGGTTACAAGCTAAAAACTTGGTAACAAGATAAAAACAGGAACGGAAGTCGATAAGGGGGATACGGCGGATGTCACGGAGAATTAAGTTAGACAAAACCATAAAATTTTGAAACCATAGAATTATTTGATGTGGAAATTAGAGCTAGTATTCTTCGATGGCTTAATTACTTCCTCCAAGATAGGTTATTTGATGTGAAGGTAAACATACTTTTATTTGTTTTCGACTAATTTCGAGCCTCAAGTTTCAGCCATAGATTTTATTTACTCATTGTGCAATACTCATGGCCTTATTATCAGCATAGAAAATGCATATTACATGCATTTACGTCGGTTTATGTACTCTAGTCCATACACTTTAGGCGATATTATTAAAAAGGTGGATCAAATTAAGGATATGGGTATCATATTATCTAGTCGTTTGTCATCGGGTCATGATGTAAGATATATTGTAAGCAAATGTCAACGAATCCTAGAGCTACTATAAAGGGCAATTGGTTCAATAAATGTTGGCTCATTTTTAAAAAAAAGTATTTATTTTAACGTGGCAAATGCGTGCCAGCGCACGCTTACATGACCACAACAAAACAAGACTGTGAATCAGGTGTCGAGAAGGTGTGAACGGAGGAGGTGTTTGAATGTGATAAAGGAGGGGGCGCGGCGGACGTCGAGAGGGAGTTGATTCCAGGCGAGTGAGGCGGCGACGAGGAAGGATCGGAGACCGTAGTTGTTGGAGTAATTAGGAACGTGGAGTAAGAGGGTATGACAGGAACGAAGCGATAGCGAGGTGGGGCGAGTATCGTCTAAGAAAGGAAGGTTGATGAACGATGGGGAGCCGACAGCGATGAGACGAAAGGTAACGAGAAGAAGGCGGAGTTTGATGCGGATGTGGATGGTGGGCCAGGAGAGTTGGGCAAAATATGTGGATGTGTGGTCGAAGCGACGGAGACGAAAGAGCACTCGAACAGCGGTGTTGATTATTCGTTGTAGGGGTATGATGATGGATTTAGGTTGCTGTATTCGTCGATTATCCTTTTTTATATACTGTATGCCTAATCTGTTGTTTTCTTCAAACAAAGCGTGATTTGCGTCCACTTGATGGTATTCTCCGTAGAGCCTGCCATCGTGTACCTTCTGTTCGTCATATTATCTATCCTTAAATATTAGATGTTTTTGGCATTTTTGATAATGATACGTCATTAATTAAGGCAAATGTGATGTTTGTGTTGATGATATTGCACTTTATGAAGCATGTTTTAAATCATCTATTCACAATTTTTCCTAATGACAATCTACGAGGTCACACGCTAAAATTTATACATAGATTTAGATCGAAACGTAACCGAAATGACTTAATGCATCGAATTGTTAAACATTAAAATATCTTGCAGGCTGATGTTGGAGGCTAAGCATGCATTAAAGTTGAGGATTATCTTGCAATTGAATTTTCCCTGGACGCTTGATTATTGTTGTCAGTTGTTTTTTGTTGACTGTCTTTAATTTTCTTTTTAATTTTTTTCTTATTTAAGAAAAGGATTTTTTCAGATGGAAGTTAATAAAATTTATGAATGAAGTTGTCAGACCGGTTTATTGATTAATGTATCAAAATGTGCTCACATGCGCTTTGGAAGGTCTTCACTTATGTCTTTATATATGCTAGGGTTACAAGAGATCGAAACAGTTGCGAGTGTTCGGGATTTTGGAATAATTTGGGATTGGACCTTGAGAACTAGAGTCGACACTTATCGGAGATGTGCTGAAGCTAAGAGGAAACTTTACATTCTTATGTGTGTTTTTTCGCACCTATCACCTTCATGTTTTGTCGTCTTATAAATATCTAGTACTTTCTCATTTAGAATACATTATACATGCGAATTGTCTAATTTCCAAGGGTGAAGTTAACAGTTTAGAATGTACTCTACGACGTGGTAGCAAATTATACTATGAAATTTCAAATTCTAGCTACTCACAACGCCTACTCGCGATTAATGTTAATAGTGTCCGTTGCAGCTCCTTCCTTGTGGCTGCTTCTCTATCGCGGAATCATCTGCCCATTCATAGCCGCCAATCAAAATCAATGCCGTGCATGAGACGGCTAATCCGATGTCATTTAAACAATTAATTTGATAAACTTGTATGACTTCTACGGTGTTGTTTTTGTTAGTGGACTTGTAAGTGTGCAGCTGTCACTCATTTGCTACATTAAATAAATTATTATTAAAATTCTCCGTGACATCTGCCGTATCCGCACCCTTATCGACTTCCGTTCTTGTATGTCTCTTCTTTCATCGTTTCTTTCCCATAAAATCGATTGTTGCCCCAGCCTAAGCCAATTCTCCAAAATACATCATCCTACCCCTACAACTTCCCTACAACTGCGCCTTCTTTGACCACACATCCACATATCTCGCCCAACTCTCCTGACCACAGCTGCATAGAACTCCGCCTTCTTATCGTAACTTTTCATCTCATCGCTGTCGGCTCCCCATCTTTCATCAATCTCCTTTCTTAGACGACACTCACCCCATCTTTCTATCAGTGCGTTCCCAATTACTCTAACAACTACGGTCTCCGAGCCATACACGTTGCCGCCTCACTCGCCTGAAATCAGCTCCATCTCATCGTCCGTTGCGCTTTATCATTTATCACATTCAAATATATATTCCGTTCCCACCTTCTCGGCACATGATTTAGATTTTTTGTGGTCATATAAGCATGCGCCGGCACGAATTTGCCACGTAAAAATAAATCTTTTTTATAATAATATATTTCGTTTGACTTGTTAATTTTCTTTTTCAGTTTTTTTTAAATGATCCACTAAGCCATCGAGTGAATTTAAGCAGAAACCGAATTAAACCGTATATTGAATTTATATTAGACATTCATGAACTTTGTGTATTACTTTTATTAAATAAATATTTCAGTTTTTATTCATAGAATACTCTTTTTTATAGTGTCAGTATATAGACTCACGGAACTTATATTGAATGAAGTATTTGCCTAGTCGTTTATTTAATGCATTTCACAAGCAAGTATTCGAATTTATTCATTTGTTGTTTCGTTTAAAATTGTTTATTGTTTTATATAATTATTATTATTTAAAATAGTTGATAATGATCCATTATTGATAAATAATTATTGGATCTGGATCAAAGAAAAGAGGAAATCATTTTTGATATTTCGCTAACTTCTGTTAGCATCTTCAGAAAATTACAACTTTTCCAAGCTTCTAGATTGCTGCAGACCAGTAGCTCCATATTACTGCCGAATGATTTTAAATAGTTGATAATGATCCATTATTGATAAATAATTATTGGATCTGGATCAAAGAAAAGAGGAAATCATTTTTGATATTTCGCTAACTTCTGTAGCATCTTCAAAAAATTACAAATTTTCCAATCTTCTAGATAGCTGCAGACCAGTTGCTCCATATTACTGCCGAATGATTTTAAATAAATGATAATGATCCATTATTGATAAATAATTATTGGATCTTGATCAAAGAAAAGAGGAAATCATTTTTGATATTTCGCTAACTTCTGTTAGCATCTATAGAAAATTACAACTTTTCCAAGCTTCTAGATTGCTGCAGACCAGTGGCTCCATATTACTGCCGAATGATTTTAAACAGTTGATAAGGATCCATTATTGATAAATAATTATTGGATCTGGATCAAAGAAAAGAGGGAATCATTTTTGATATTTCGTTAACTTTTGTTAGCATCTTCAGAAAATTACAATTTTTCCAAGCTTCTAGATAGCTGCAGACCAGTGGCTCCATATTACTGCCAAATGATTTTAAATTTTTGATAATGATCCATTATTGATAAATAATTATTGGATCTGGATCAAAGAAAAGAGGAAATCATTTTTGATATTTCGCTAACTACTGTTAACATCTTAAGAAAATTACAATTTTTCCAAGCTTCTAGATAGCTGCAGACCAGTGGATCCATATCACTGCCGAATGATTTTAAATTTTTGATAATAATCTATTATTGATAAATAATTATTGGATCTGGATCAAAGAAAAGAGGAAATCATTTTTAATATTTCGCTAACTTCTGTTAGCATCTTCAGAAAATTACAACTTTTCCAAGCTTCTAGATTGCTGCAGGCCAGTGGCTCCATATTACTGCCGAATGATTTTAAACAGTTGATAATGATCCATTATTGATAAATAATTATTGGATCTGGATCAAAGAAAAGAGGAAATCATTTTTGATATTTCGCTAACTTCTGTTAGCATCTTCAGAAAATTACAACTTTTCCAAGCTTCTAGATTACTGCAGACCAGTGGCTCCATATTACTGCCGAATGATTTTAAACAGTTGATAATGATCCATTATTGATAAATAATTATTGGATCTGGATCAAAGAAAAGAGGAAATCATTTTTGATATTTCGCTAACTTCTGTTAGCATCTTCAGAAAATTACAACTTTTCCAAGCTTCTAGATAGCTGCAGATCAGTGGCTCCATATTACTGCCGAATGATTATAAATTTTTGATAATGATCCATTATTGATAAATAATTATTGGATCTGGATCAAAGGGAAAGAGGAAATCATTTTTGATATTTCGCTAACTTCTGTTAGCATCTTCAGAAAATTACAAATTTGACAATCCTCTAGATAGCTGCAGACCAGTGGCTCCATATTACTGCCATATGATTTTAGATAATTGATAATGATCCATTATTGATAAATAATTATTGGACCTGGATCAAAGAAAAGAGGAAATCATGTTTGATATTTCGCTAACTTATGTTAGCATCTTCAGAAAATTACAACTTTTCCAAGCTTCTAGATAGCTGCAGACCAGTGGCTCCATATTACTGCCGAATGATTTTAAATTTTTGATAATGATCCATTATTGATAAATAATTATTGGATCTGGATCAAAGAAAAGAGGAAATCATTTTTGATATTTCGCTAACTTCTGTTAGCATCTTCAGAAAATTACAACTTTTCCAAGCTTCTAGATAGCTGCAGACCAGTGGCTCCATATTACTGCCGAATGATTTTAAATAATTGATAATGATCCATTTTTGATAAATAATTATTGGATCTGGATCAAAAAAAGAGAAAATCATTTTTGATATTTCGATAACTTCTGTTAGCATCTTTAGAAAATTACAACTTTTCCAAGCTTCTAGATTGCTGCAGACCAGTGGCTCCATATTACTGCCGAATGATTTTAAATTATTATTATTACTGCCGAATGACCTAAAAAATTTTGGTTTCTTATAAACATACATTTGAGATAAAATAACATACAATACAGTGACAACCATCGACGACTGACATACACAAACACTTACAAACACATTACGAAGCCGCCTGACAGCGCATTACGAATCCGCCTGTGAGCGCTGAAATCGTCTGAGATCGCTGTTACAAAGTCGATAACTATTATACACCTAACAAAGAAAAACGAGACAACAAATCGAATTTTTTTTATAGTCAACAACTTTATTTCGCCAATACAATCACGATGCCTAAAGGAATTCCAGCCGAGCCAAAATGCTGTTCGTGCAATGGACATTCAGCACGATGTCGTCAATGCAAATGTGTAAAATCAAATAAGCCGTGCACTAACTGTTCTGCAGCAAATTGCGAAAACCAACTCGTATCCCACTTTGCAAGCATGAATATAGCGGATAACGCGGTTCACACCCTCGATGCTGCCTCGAATAGATTCCCAAACACTCTTATCCATCAATCATTCATAGAGGTAATCACTTGGCGTCCTAATCTCTTTTACTTACCGAGGTGTAACGAAAGCCGAATGTTTTTAAATGAACTAAACAAATTGTTTGAAACTGCTTGTCGCGAAGATGACGTCGAAGGCTCGTCGCTTATGAAGGTGACAATTATTTGTCAGTGCGTTTTACAAAATGTAGGTTCTTCGAAAATCAAATATGTACGTCAATTGATGTCGCGTCGCCTGTCTCTTTGGCAAAGCCAAAATTTTGATGAATTAGTAAGGGAGGGTAAATGTATTCAATCACGTTTAAAGGTATCCCAGTCACGATACGATTCTAAGCGCAATTGGAAGTCGCTGTTCGTGAAATCATTAATGTCAGGTAATCTTACTTCTGCAGTAAGAATCCTGGAAAACGGTTCTGTCAATAAAACTTTGAGTCCAAATGATTATATCGGCAACGAATCGGTTAAGTCTATTCTTGAAGCGAAGCATCCACATGCAGCTGTAATTAGTGAGGACGCCTTTTTATCGAAGATCGACATGGAATGTGATAACTTTCATCCCTCTTTTTTCGATACGATAGATGCAGCTGCAATCCAACTTAGTGCTAAGCGCACTACAGGCGCTGCGGGTCCTTCGGGTGTTAATGCTTTATCATGGCGGCAAATGCTAACCTCATTTGATAGGGATTCATTACAGTTGGCCTCTACGTTGGCAGACCTGACAAGGCGAATTGCTAGTAATAGAGTTCCAAAACATTCAACAGAAGCGTTAATCGCTAGTCGGCTCATTGCCCTTGATAAAAATCCTGGTGTTCGACCGATCGGAATAGGTAAGGCATATAGGCGCATAATGGCTAAAACGATTTTAAATGTCATTTCTCATTTCATAAAGTCAATTGCGGGTAATTCACAACTTTGATCCAATCTTAGCCATTGACGATGATTATCTGTTATCAAAGGAGGGTTTCACGCAAGGCGACCCTTTGGCAATGGTAGCATTTGCGGCAGCAACGATACCATTAATACATAGATTAGGCGCTTTGCATCCTCAAATAAAACAGCATTGGTATGCAGACGATGTATCATGTGTTGGTTCACCGGGGAATGTTTATGATTTTTTTAAATCGTTGCAATCTATAGGACCGGAATACGGATTTCATGTTAATGTCAACAAGTGTACAGCTCTGGTTAACGCCAACATTATCCTTGAATGTGATTCACTTGCCAGCTTAGGGGTTCATGTCGTATCTAATGGTGTAGAACTTTTAGGAGCTCCCATAGGTTTTGGTTCGTTCGAAAAAGATTGGGTAATAACACAAGTAACTCGCTGGTTAAAATTGCTCGATAGGTTATGTGAAGTCTCTAGCGATTCACGGCAGTTAGCGTTCTTAGCATTTTCAGCAGCAGTGCAAAATAAGTGGACTCATGTACAAAGAACATGTAAGTGTGAATGTGAATGGTTTTCTTCACTCGAAGATTTCATACAGAATAAAATAATCCCCAAAATAACTGGTTTTAATTTACAGAAGTGTTGGCGCGATGTAGCAAGTCTGCCTTTCTCAATGGGAGGTTTGGGGATATCAAATCCATATGAGAATACCAAATCTGAATGGGAATATTCTTCTTTGCTATGTAAGCCCTTATTTGAGTTAGGTCTCGGAGGCGACATTGATACCATCCAGAAACAGTCAATAGTTGAAATTAGAAAACTAAAGAATCTCCGGGCTGCCGAAAAATTTTCGTCACTGTTAAATACAGTGGACGACTGCGAACAGGTAATTTTAAAGCATGCCGCTCGAAAGGGCGCGTCAACGTGGCTATCTGCTCGCCCTAGTGATGATCCTAAGTTTCGCTTAAGCAATCAAGAATTTTCCGATGGTCTCTCTGTCAGATATGGGTGGCAAATTTTAAATACTTCAGGCAAATGTGTATGTGGGGAAGTTCTTAGTCTTGTTCATTCATTATCTTGCAAATGCGGAGGGAAATCAATAGTAAGGCACAATGTGATCAGAGACATTTTCGCCAAATTAACTTCAGAGGTGTGTTCATCAACTACAACTGAGCCACTGCTTTCTCCCGTTGATCCAACTATTCAATTCGATTCTTCTTCCACTACACTAGATCGCAATGCACGTCTTGACGTCTTGTGTTCGGGGTTGTTTGGCGTCCCGTCTGAGCGGTCCTACCTGGACATTTCTGTATTCAATACACATGCTCGTTCCTATGCCACAATGACTCCACGATCAGCGTTCAGTTATAACGAGAATCGAAAAAAGGCTAAGTACTCCGAACGGATATCCAAGATCGAAAGAGCAGCTTTTATACCAGTTATTTTGTCAATACAAGGTGGATTAGGGGATGAGGCAGAACAGTTGGTAAAACGCTTAGCAAAAGACGTAGCGGTGAGAAGAGAGTGCCGTTACAGTGACGTGATTAGCCGATTCAGACGTTCCATTGGAATAGCTCTCGTGCGGGCTAGCTCATGGTGTCTCAGATAAATTTTTTTTCATTGTTACTTTTGTTATGATTTTGCAGTGTCTTTGTCAAATAAATTCGTTTTTTCGTTAAAAAAATTATTATTATCATAGTTCGCCCGAAAAACATTAATCTGACGTTTGTACCGAGCATGATGAAACACCCGCATTTGTATAGGTTAAAGCAATATGAGTCAAGAATATTTTATTGGCGATGAGTTTGTTGTTTCCACGCAGTCCATTCTGGATCTTGGTATAATTGTTCAAAACAATCTGAAAACACGTGCTAACACTGATAGGATTTGTAACGCAGCAAGAAGAATGACCTATATTGTCAAAAATCGCTGTAAAGATTTATCTCCCGTTTGTGTTGTGCGTTTATATAATGCTCTTATAAGACCGATATTAGAATATGTGTCGCCAGTAGTCTTTCCGTGTACGCGTACAGAACTTGATCAATTAGAGCGCATACTTTGACGGTTTACGAAATTATGTCCTCAGGTACGATATCTTCCCTATGAGGCACGAATAAAAAGTTTGAATATGCCGACAGTGCGTGAAAGGTTCCTTCTTTTCGACCTTCTAGCTATGTATCGACTAGTTAATAAAGATGAAAATTTTTCAGCAAATAGAGTTGAACTCAATGAACGGGATGGACGTAGAGGGCACTCGAAAGTACTAGTAGTACATGAGCACAGAAAATACCCTCGTCATTTCCGACTGTCTCATCGAGCGGTGAATATTTGGAATCGTCTTCCAGTTGATGTCGTTGCGGTGCATACAATCAATGAATTTAAATCCAATATAAAGAACTGGATTCGAAATGAGAACGAATGGTGGTTGCTGCAGTACCCATGGTTCTGATATATATATATATATATATATATATATATATATATATATATATATATACTGAACGATTTTTTTGATTTTTTTTCTTGTATTTATTTGTTTTTTATGTGAGCGGTCAAAACAGCCTTATGGCTATGACCTGTAATAATAATAATAATTAATAATTTTAAATGTCCGACTAGACACCTCAGGAAATCTCATAAATCCACTAGCACCTATAATTGTTGGTTGCGAGTCCTGCGGCAATGAAACTATACCCACTGAGCTTGTTTGTATCATTAATCTCCCAATGAAATAGAGAGAACCTTTTAACAAATTTAATTAATTTTCTTATACTCTCTCGTGATAAACAGGATTACTATTAATCGACAATAAATTGAGCCGAGGTTCTTTACAATTTGCTTCACAAGAAATGAAAAGAATAAGAGTCGATTTGTCCCTCCTTCATCAGATGAACCACTGAAAATCCCACCGTTGTCTTGAGAAGGAAGGGTCATCATCCAGTAGGGCGCAAAAACTTGAAGCAGTAGACGACAAAACGGTCGCACTCTGAAGCGAATTCCAAGATCGTACGACTCGTTTGGCAAAGCAGGAAACTGCATGCATGTACCTTTGTGTTTTCAGCATCAGGGGGTGTCCGCGAAGAGAAGGTTGACCTCTCAGTTGCAGTAGATGTGACAGTGGATGATCTTTAGTATGCAGAATTTTCCAAACAAGAGAGAGGATGCTTAATTTGCAATCAACTCTATTGTTTATTATTTTCATTTCAACTTTTTTAAATTAAAACAGAGAGCAAAAGTCATAAAATTTATTTGCGGAAGCCTGTTATGTCGTGATGACGGCCTGATGCTCGAACATAATTCTATTGAATTTGTCTTTAATTACAGATATCCGTTATCAAAATGGTCTATTTCAACAAACTTGCAACAAAACATTTCCAAGATTATCATCACGACGGCTAGAAATCCTAATCTCGAAACTCTCTATTTTGACTATGCTTTAAGGTTCTTCGGACTAATTGTGCTTCTGATGATTCAATGTGTTCTAACAGCTTTTATGAAAAGATTAATCTTCCGCAAGCTTTAACCTTATCGACAAGTGTGTCTGTGAGTAATTCATCTTTCGCAATAGCTGCACTATCCCTTTTTGTCATAAAGGATATTAAAACTTTGCTCAATTGTTATAACATATCTAAAAATTTTATATCTAAAGGAATCTGAATTTTCGTCACACAACATCGTACGAATTTAGAGTTAGTTAAATCGAAAAAGTCGGTCTTTATCCATGGATTCTTCAAAATAATGCTGATTCGATGATCCGGATATTGCCTAACAAACTTACGATAAGATTGACCTCGTAGATAGTGTGCTTATCAGATTTTATTTTTGCGATATATGCGCTCTCGCTTCTCAAACTGCTCAATTTTCATAAAGGTATATGAATCTTCGTCATTCAGCAGCCTACGAATCCTACTTAGACTTAATTAAATTGAAGAAGTCGGTTAGATTTTTTAACCCTGGCTTATACTCAATCAAATTGACGCAATCTCGTTACGACAAGCATCGTATATAGAGACTATCATCACATGGTTACCATGAAACATTTTCTGCATTGTAGAACCAATTCAATATCCTAGTACTTAATTTCATTGCAGATTCCGTCGGTAACAATGCGTAGCATTACTACACGCTCTTCTCTGTCCTCATTTGTTAGTACTGTCCTTGACCGAAATTGATAGCAATAAAATTAGCAATGTCAAATTGATTTGACAATTGCTTATTAAAATCAGCACCTTTTTATGATTCAAATTCAAATCAGCTAACTGACTCTACGTATTTAATATAATCATAAGCTAAACAAAAAATAATAATGCTAAATCAAAATTTAATAATTAAATAATAAAATTAATAATTGTTTTTAGATTTTCTATAATTTATATTTCCTCTGATGAAATAAAAAATTTAAATTTAAAATAAAAGATATTTTTTATGAATTGACTAATAAATAACAGACGATGTATCAAATGAGGATAAGAGGTCATCAGGAGGAGCCACTGTTATCATGTTTCGGCCCAAAAAAAATTATTATTATTATTAATACAGGAAATACCTTTGCTAATTCGACCTCGTCATGTTTACTTTTAATTGATGCACATAATGCTTTTAATAGAATTAATAGGAAATTAGCTCTCCTCAATATAGAAAAGATATGCCCTGCTTTAGCACGATTCCTGCAGAATACGTATAGTTTAGATCCAATCTTAGCCATTGACGATGATTATCTGTTATCAAAGGAGGGTTTCACGCAAGGCGACCCTTTGGCAATGGTAGCATTTGCGGCAGCAACGATACCATTAATACATAGATTAGGCGCTTTGCATCCTCAAATAAAACAGCGTTGGTATGCAGACGATGTATCATGTGTTGGTTCACCGGGGAATGTTTATGATTTTTTTAAATCGTTGCAATCTATAGGACCGGAATACGGATTTCATGTTAATGTCAACAAGTGTACAGCTCTGGTTAACGCCAACATTATCCTTGAATGTGATTCACTTGCCAGCTTAGGGGTTCATGTCGTATCTAATGGTGTAGAACTTTTAGGAGCTCCCATAGGTTTTGGTTCGTTCGAAAAAGATTGGGTAATAACACAAGTAACTCGCTGGTTAAAATTGCTCGATAGGTTATGTGAAGTCTCTAGAGATTCACGGCAGTTAGCGTTCTTAGCATTTTCAGCAGCAGTGCAAAATAAGTGGACTCGTGTACAAAGAACATGTAAGTGTGAATGTGAATGGTTTTCTTCACTCGAAGATTTCATACAGAATAAAATAATCCCCAAAATAACTGGTTTTAATTTACAGAAGTGTTGGCGCGATGTAGCAAGTCTGCCTTTCTCAATGGGAGGTTTGGGGATATCAAATCCATATGAGAATACCAAATCTGAATGGGAATATTCTTCTTTGCTATGTAAGCCCTTATTTGAGTTAGGTCTCGGAGGCGACATTGATACCATCCAGAAACAGTCAATAGTTGAAATTAGAAAACTAAAGAATCTCCGGGCTGCCGAAAAATTTTCGTCACTGTTAAATACAGTGGACGACTGCGAACAGGTAATTTTAAAACATGCCGCTCGAAAGGGCGCGTCAACGTGGCTATCTGCTCGCCCTAGTGATGATCCTAAGTTTCGCTTAAGCAATCAAGAATTTTCCGATGGTCTCTCTGTCAGATATGGGTGGCAAATTTTAAATACTTCAGGCAAATGTGTATGTGGGGAAGTTCTTAGTCTTGTTCATTCATTATCTTGCAAATGCGGAGGGAAATCAATAGTAAGGCACAATGTGATCAGAGACATTTTCGCCAAATTAACTTCAGAGGTGTGTTCATCAACTACAACTGAGCCACTGCTTTCTCCCGTTGATCCAACTATTCAATTCGATTCTTCTTCCACTACACTAGATCGCAATGCACGTCTTGACGTCTTGTGTTCGAGGTTGTTTGGCGTCCCGTCTGAGCGGTCCTACCTGGACATTTCTGTATTCAATACACATGCTCGTTCCTATGCCACAATGACTCCACGATCAGCGTTCAGTTATAACGAGAATCGAAAAAAGGCTAAGTACTCCGAACGGATATCCAAGATCGAAAGATCAGCTTTTATACCAGTTATTTTGTCAATACAAGGTGGATTAGGGGATGAGGCAGAACAGTTGGTAAAACGCTTAGCAAAAGACGTAGCGGTGAGAAGAGAGTGTCGTTACAGTGATGTGATTAGCCGATTCAGACGTTCCATTGGAATAGCTCTCGTGCGGGCTAGCTCATGGTGTCTCAGATAAATTTTTTTCATTGTTACTTTTGTTATGATTTTGCAGTGTCTTTGTCAAATAAATTCGTTTTTTTTTCGTTAAAAAAAATTAATACAGGAAATTGAACTTATTATTATTGAACTTATTATAAAACAAAAAACAAAAAATATTTAACAACAAAAACAAAAAATATTTAACAACCTAAACACACAATCTAAAGTAAATACACAAATTTCAATAAATAACATACAATAAAATAACATACAAAAGCCTTATTCGTTTGGTTCAATTCAATTCTGTTCTTAAACAAAATAAATGCCCAAGGGCAAGCCTGCGACAACTCTGAAATGCTGTTCATGCAACGGCCCGAATGCTAAATGTAAAGGATGTCGATGTGCTAAGCAGAATATCCTATGCTTGAATTGCTCAGCTGTGAATTGTTCCAATCGTGAAGTAAATTGCTCCGCAACAGCTTCCAATAATATTGCTATGTCCATATTGAGTAAACCGAATTCAGATTGTGAAAACTCTGATCATCGGCAATGTCCTCTTAACAACCAAATAAATATAAATTACACAATGAATACTCGTCAAGAGTCCGATGTATTGTCTATACAGGATATATTCTCGATCGTCATACATTGGAAACCTAACTTATTTCGACTTCCAAAATGTTCAGAGTCCAAACAATTTATATCAGAACTTGCACGCATATTCAGGGATTCTCTCACTAATTCGGAAACTTTTACTAAGTACATCATCTTTGGACATCTTATTCTTCAACGTAATTCTCGTCAATCTCCCAAATCATTGAAATCAACTTTATCCCGACGATTGGATATGTGGTTCAATAATGACTATGCTGGATTATACGCTGAAGCCTCGGCCCTTTAAAATATGAAAGCCTTAAAAATTAAACCTTCGAAGTCAAGAGATTGGCGCAAAAAATTCGTCTCATTGGTTGAAAGCTCTAGACTGAACACAGCAATGCATCTTCTAGACAACGATTCTTATGATGGCGTTCCTTTGAAACCAGATGATGTGATTGGTTCTAAAACTGTTCGGGAATTATTACTCGACAAGCACCCTGTACCGAGCCCATTAGTTCCTCATGCTGTTAACTGGTCTTTCCCAATCACAGTTCCAAATTTTCACCCTGTGATTTTTGATTCAATCGATAGTGAATTGATAATTCGTATGGCTAAACGTGTTAAAGGTGGAGCAGGTCCCTCCGGCATCGATGCACAGTCATGGCTACAGATGTTAACTAAGTTTGGTCACGAATCTGCTGAATTGACTAAAGTTTTGTCAACGTTCGCAAAATCTTTAGCTACTGAGCTTATGCCTACTAATGTTATAAATGTATTGGCTTCAAGCAGATTAATAGCCTTATCCAAAAAATCGGGAGTAAGGCCTATTAGTATTGGCGACGTTAGTAGGAGAATAATGTCGAAAGCCATTCTTTCTATAATTTCCAATGATATTCAAGAAGTGTGCGGACGGTTGCAAATGTGCGCTGGTCAACGAGCTGGAGTGGAGTGCGTCACGCACGCAGTTCGCGAATGCCTGTTAAAAGATCCCGATGCAGTTCTTCTCACTGTTGATGCAGATAATGCATTTAACAGAATAAATCGAAAGGCAGCTCTCGCTAATATATCACGCATTTGTCCCTCTATGTCTACTATACTACACAATTTTTACGATAACCCTTCAAATTTTTCAACTGGTGATAGTTTCATCAAATCCCAAGAGGGATTTACGCAAGGTGACGTACTTGCTATGCCAGCTTATGCCGTAGCAACCCTGCCATTATTGTTGAACATTACTGAGGAGTTTCCTAACATCAACCAATTCTGGTACGCGGATGATGGCAATTTAATCGGCGAACCTGTGCAAATTTACAAGGCTTTCAAATTCTTGTGTGACTACGGCCGTGCTTTCGGATTTCATGTCAACAGCAACAAATGCGTTCTACTAACTAGTCCCGAAAATGCAGATAGTACCCGCAAACTTTTTAATGAAACGGGAATCGACATTGTTGTCGATGGCACATTAGTACTCGGTGCTCCTATTGGAACAGATGATTATATAAATAAAACTACGGAACAAAAGATCTCTAATTATTGCTCATTAGTAAATCGTCTTGCTGACGTGGGTATTCTTGGTTTGCAGATAAGCTATACTAGTATGACCAGATCGCTTCAGCATAAATGGATTCACTTGCAAAGAACCACAAACTGTTCAATTGGTAGTTTCGATGATCTCTATGACACCATTCAGAAGCGTTTTGATAAGCTTTTTAATTTGAAATTGCCTGACGACGATTATTTATGGCCGTTATTTACCCTTCCGATAAGACTAGGTGGTCTAGGTATTGCTGACCCACGTTTTACTGCGATAGAAGAGTTTAAAAGCTCAAAAGATATATGCACTCCTTATTTAAATGGCTCATACGGTGTGGACTTAAGGACTGAACAATCCAAACGCATTGCCCTTATAGGCACTTCAAAGATTGATCTTCAAAAGTCATTGCTTAGAGATCGAGTAGCTAATGTTGGTGACAATTTGTTACGTATTATGGAACATCTACAAGTCAAAGGTGCCTCGGCATGGCTCTCCACATATCCTACGAGTGATCGTTGGACTCGAGTTAGCAATGTAGAATTTCGTGACGCACTTGCAGCTCGATATCATAGACTACCACTAGACGCGCCCTCTCATTGCCCCTGCGGTGAACATAATTCTCTGGCTCACTCACTTACCTGTCCCACCGGAGGTCATCCATCGATAAGACATGATTCAATTCGTGATATATTTTCTAAAACCTTGACAGAAATATGTGATAATGTGCAAAAAGAGCCAACACTACTGCCAGTAAATTCTAGTATTCATTTCGAGCGCATATCTACATCTCGCGCTCATGATGCACGTTTGGATATCGCCTGCTGTGGTTTTTATGGAAGTCGTTCGGAGCGAACTTTATTTGATACTTGCGTTTTTAACGTTTTCGCTCCGTCCAACCTTTCGAAATCCGCTGGGGCTGCTTTTACATATCACGAAACACGTAAATTCGCTAAGTATCAAGAGAGAGTAACTGCCATAGAGAGGGCGAATTTCGCACCTATCGTGTTATCATGTTTCGGTGGAGCAGTAAAATCATCTGCACAATTAATTCAGAGAATTGCACAGAAGATGGCAATAAAAAACAATCATTCCTACTCAGAAGAATTGACAAAACTACGGTCAAAGATTAGAATTCAGTTGGCTCGTTCAATTTCGATGTGTATTCGCGGTCCTCGTTCTGCTCGACATCGACCTGCAAACTCAATGAACTAAAATTTATAGTATAACTGTATTTGTTTTTTTTTTCAAAAAATCAATTAAAAATTAAAAAAATGAACTTATTATTATTTCGAAATTGAACCTATCTTCCGATATGTGTATTATGACAATAGACGCTACGAATGCCTTCAACCGGATAAACCGTGCCGTGGCACTTCACAACATAACATATGTATGTCCGGCTCTCTCCTGTTCACTGCGCAATATTTATGCTAGTCCTTCTGAGCTTACAATTGGCGAAAACAGCATTTTCTCAGTCGAAGGATTCACCCAAGGTGACCCATTTGCGATGGCTGGATTTGCAATGACATCTCTTCCTCTTATCGAAACGATAAAACGCCAAGTACCATCCGTTTATCAGATATGGTATGCCGATGACGCCAACTTTGTCGGACCACTGGATGTGTTGAGGCAAGTTTGGGATGCCCTTAAAACAGAGGGACCAAAATTCGGCTATTTTACTAACCCACACAAATCTAATATTCTGTCTTACTCTCCGATACATAATGATCTTCTCCCTGATTCTAGTATCAATTCAACAACAGCTGGCATAGATGTTCTGGGAACCTCAATTGGTTTTGACGATTACGAACAATCTTCTACAGCAATCATGTTTGCAAAATGGAAAGCTCTTGTCGAGCGTCTGAGTATGGTGGCCAGAATCGACCCACACGTAGCCTACGCTGGCATGGTTCACTCGATCCAGTCGAAATGGATTCACATAATGCGCACATGCCGCTCAGTCGACAAAGTGTGGTCCGACCTCGACGAATTTATCAAATCGCAATTGCTGCCTCTTCTGGCAACTTTCAAGCCGAACAAGGAGATGACGGATATTTTGTGCTCACCTCTTGAATTTGGAGGTATCGGGATAAACTCGCCAACTTTCGTTGCCACACTTGAACAAGCATCAGCGACAATGTTGGTTTCCTCATATGTCGATGAGTTGACTGGCGACAACCTACGAGAAAAACAAAATGCAATCCTCCGCGAAATCACTCAATTCCGGTTCAATTCACACCAAGAACGCGCCTCAAAGATTATTAGCAAACTAGCCCCAGTCACCCAGAATTCCATTAAACATGCAGCACACCACGGTGCGTCTTCTTGGCTAAGCGCTTTACCACTTCGACAAGAACAATTCTATTTGTCAGCAAACGAATTTCACGACGCACTTAATGCACGGTATGGCAGTATCGAGCCTGAGATTGAAACGTGTAATTGTTACTGTGGCTCGAAGATCAATCTTCCCCATGCACTATCATGCAAACATGGTGGTCTTCCGATTATTCGCCATAATGCGGTTCGGGACACTATAGCATCAGCGCTAAGCCAAGTTGCTCACAACGTTGGGATTGAACCGGAGTTATCGAACGTTCCCGAGAGCACCCGTTTTGAAAATCCAGCGACTACTACCAAACAATGTGCCCGTCTGGATATTGTCTGCTCCGGTTTACACGGATCTCGATTCGAGCGGACGTTCTTCGACGTCAATGTCTTTTCTTCTCATGCTCAATCGAACACAATACGCAATCATGACAACGCTTTCGATTATAACGAAAAAAGAAAAAAATCCAAATACCTCGAAAGAATCCGAAGGATAGAAAACAGCTCCTTTATCCCGCTCGTCTTTTCAACATCAGGGGGTTTCGGCAAAGAAGCTAGTATGCTAGTAAAGACTATTGCGACCGCTTTAGCTCAACAAGGACACATACGCTACAGTGATATAGCTATTAGACTAAAAAGAAAAATAAGCTTCGAAATCGCTCGGTCAATATCGGCCTGTCTCCGGAGTCCACGGTCAACACGAGGTACTCCCATGCGTAGTACATTCAAACACCCAGCCGACTCGTCTTCGTAGCTGTATCCAGTATCCAATTCAGCAGTTTATTGCTCGACATTTTTGGACCCATTTGCGGGTAACCTTGATTGTATGCTTTACTAAAACAAATTTTTCCGTTTAAAAAAAATTATTAATACAGGTCATAGCCATAAGGCTGTTTTGACCGCTCACATAAAAAACAAATAAATACAAGAAAAAAATCAAAAAAATCGTTCAGTGTATATATCAGAACCATTGGTACTGCAGCAACCACCACTCGTTCTCATTTCGAATCCAGTTCTTTATATTGGATTTAAATTCATTGATTGTATGCACCGCAACGACATCAACTGGAAGACGATTCCAAATATTCACCGCTCGATGAGACAGTCGGAAATGACGAGGGTATTTTCCGTGATCATGTACTACTAGTACTTTCGAGTGCCCTCTACGTCCATCCCGTTCATTGAGTTCAACTCTATTTGCTGGAAAATTTTCATCTTTATTAACTAGTCGATACATAGCTAGAAGGTCGAAAAGAAGGAACCTTTCACGCACTGTCGGCATATTCAAACTTTTTATTCGTGCTTCATAGGGAAGATATCGTACCTGAGGACATAATTTCGTAAACCGTCGAAGTATGCGCTCTAATTGATCAAGTTCTGTACGCGTACACGGAAAGACTACTGGCGACACATATTCTAATATCGGTCTTATAAGAGCATTATATAAACACACAACACAAACGGCAGATAAATCTTTAAAGCAATTTTTGACAATATAGGTCATTCTTCTTGTTGCGTTACAAATCCTATCAGTGTTAGTACGTGTTTTCAGATTGTTTTGAACAATTATACCAAGATCCAGAATGGACTGCGTGGAAACAACAAACTCATCGCCAATAAAATATTCTCGACTCACATTGCTATGACCTAATCTCATATGTGCACACTTTTTAATATTCAATGTAATTCCAGTGTTTAAAGACCATCGATAAACAATGTTTAGGATATTTTGAAAGTCATTTCGATCCTTGTTGGTTTTAATCAATTTCCATACCTTTACATCGTCGGCAAAAGCTAAAACACTACAATCCTCAATTAAATCTAGTAGCTGATTTATAAATATGTTAAACAACAAGGGTCCTAAGACTGATCCCTGTGGTACTCCTGAGGTGGTAAGACGATAAGACGATAGGCATTGACCTACACGAACAGCAAAGGATCTATCTTTAAGAAAATCTTAAATCCAGCTTATAATGGAGCGATTGACTTTATAAGACTCAAGGGTGGAAATTTGCATTTTGTGGGGCACCCTATCAAAAGCCCGACTAAAGTCAAGAAATATTACGTCGATACAGTACCCGTTAGCAACATGTCCAACCCAATCTTCACGAGCATGTAATAAGTTTGTAAGACATGAACGCCGAGGACGAAATCCATGCTGTGCATTATTGAGAATTCTTAGCGAACTCAAATGATCATATATGCGTCTGTTTAGTATGAGCTCAATCACTTTGCATACAACACTAGTTAGACTTATTGCCCTATAGTTATTCGGATCATCTTTTTCACCATTTTTATAAATTGGTACTACAATCGCTTTTTTCCAGGCAGCAGGTAACTTCGAAATGCGCAAGCTCAGCTCAAATATGGAGGCTAATGATTCAGCCAGAACAGGAGCAAGTAACTTAAGAAGTTGGGGGTGAATATCATCGGGGCCTGCCGCTGATGATCTAGATAACCTAGCCAATTCAACAAAAACCTCATGTGCTGTTATCGTTAAAACTGGAGAACCAATTTCTACCTGTTGTGATGCTGCATCTCCACATATGCTAGAGAAAGCATCTGGTGTCAGCTCAAAAGCGGATGCAAACAATTCTGTCATGCTGTCTGGCGATGTCACTCGAGTGTTACCGTCTCTTAAAGATGAAATAGCTGGTAGCAGAGCTCTCGATCCTTTCACATAAGCCCAAAATTTTTTTGGTTCTGTATCAATTTGTAAAGCTAATTGATCTTCAAAACTTTGCCTTTTGTAATCTTAAGGCGATTGACGAAATTTCGGAATTGTATACCGCTTTTTAAAATTATTCTGATGACGGCTTAGTTCAAATAGACGATTCCTATGTTTGAGAGCATATCGCAATTCAGTGTCAAACCAAGGAGGGTATTTAGCTTTACTTTTTGGTAATCTACGGAGTGGTGCAAACTTATCTGCAAGAGCTACTAAACCTGATTCAATAACATGCCACCTTACCTCAATGTCTTCACTAGCACAGTTGAATTATGTTCTTAGTGCCGCCTCTCGTAATGAGTCTTCATCAATTTGTTGCCAAGATCTTTTCGACACTATCAAATTTTCCAGTTTTGGGATCATACACCTAGAAAAATAATTGAATAAGATCATGCAATGATCGCTCAATCCAATAGGACTCTGATAGCTCATATTACCCACACTTGTAATTAATTTGGAAAATACCAAATCTAGACAAGATTCCTGGTTTTGCGCGAATCTGGTGGGCGACTGCACATGTTGCTCTAACATGAGATCATTTGTAAGAAAATTCCACAAATCCGCATCTGACTTGGAAGAACTACTATCCAAAACATAATTCCCGATGTGACCAGCTGAGGGTATATTAAAATCGCCAACTAGTAGATATTCTTCAAGCTCAGAACATTGACTAATTAGTGTAGAGAATTCATGACTCAATACGGATGATTGCGGCGACCTGTAGCACACGGCAATACCTAAGGGACCTCCGAAGTGTGAAACAATGACTGAGAGAAACTCACACGTGCCCAGTTCATTTTTAAAATTACGAGTGGAAGTAATGTTTAAGGATGTCGATATATATAGCGCAACACCTCCACCCTTCCGAGACTCTCTATCAGCTCTCACCAAATTATATCCCATAATAGCAATTAAACCATCGGGGATATCACGATGCAGCCATGTTTCAGTGAGAGCCAGGATCGCTGGTTTATTTAAGATGACCCATGCCTTAAGTTCATCAAATTTTGGTAAAATACTCCTTAAATTAGTATAGGCGACACTAATACCAGAAGCAGAGGGTAATTGAGTAGTAATGTTGGATGTGATATCAATGCGCGCTAGATTTCCTAATTGTAAAATGGAATCCCTCGAAGAACTCTCCAAACTCACCAACGCACGAATGGTCGCCGACGAACTACTCGAAAATTTCTTATCATTAGATCAGTCTCTCCATTCGATCTTCTAAATGCTAGATTAGCACGAGCATTATTAATAACAATCTTTCCTCAACCGAGAGATCTTTAAAAATTTTTGTCGTCTTACCTTTCAAGCGATAACCTCTAGCTAAAACTGCTCTTGTATTATCTGCAGAATCAAATACTACTTTAAGTAATCGTGGTTTGTGTTGTGCTTTTTTACCAAGACGAAATAAGCTTTTGACATTGAGACTACGCGCAATATTCTCTTCACCCTGAACGAATATATCCGAAAAGACCTTACGAATAGAAACTACGTCATCATCCACACGGGTCTGAACGTTGTCTGCAGAAGATTCAGTGATGTTAGCAAAAATTACGCAATTATTTCTGTTTCTAGCACGATTCCTAATATTGATAATTTCAACAAATGTCTTATCTGTCAAATCATTGGATTTCAGTTCATTTTCATTTCCGACTGCCACATCATTGCACACTCTATCATCGTCTCTTGTCTGCGTTCTACTTAAAGGCTGCTTTAATACATTCTTTGGTCTAACAGGAGTAGAAATCAATATATTGTGGTTCTTAGGACTGTGTTCCGCGAATATGTCAGATAAAGGTGAAGGCCATTTAGTAATACTCTCAGGTGTAACTTTATCCTTGTCGTTTGCCATCACAGTGATGTCATTGATATTTCTTCTTTGTTTATATACCGTCCGTGAATGTTTATGTCCTCGTGTCTAAATGCGAGTCGAACTTGAAGCATCTATTACGTCTGGTTCCTTATTTGAATTGACGTGTAACGACATCGGCGTAGTGATTTTGCTCTGGCATATGCTAGATTCTTTGTCAATTATTTGTTCTTGAATCTTGGGTGTCTTTAAGTTAAAATGAGCATTGTCCTTTGCTGATGTCGGTGAACTACAAAATACGATTGACGCAGTACAAAAACCACATATGAATTTTCTTCTACTCAATGTATCAGCATCTTTATGTGGTACAGTTACTGTAGTCCAGACATTGCAGCCATCACCATCACATCCTACTTGTCTT
Source organism: Pomphorhynchus laevis (assembly GCA_012934845.2). Classification (NCBI taxonomy): domain Eukaryota; kingdom Metazoa; phylum Acanthocephala; class Palaeacanthocephala; order Echinorhynchida; family Pomphorhynchidae; genus Pomphorhynchus; species Pomphorhynchus laevis. The sequence continues at coordinate 99,504 of WNNJ02000601.1, read as the reverse complement.
GATATGAATTCAGGAATATCGTTTCCCTTACGTCTGCCCATAATTGTGGTCTGCTAATATCAGGTCGTATATGTTATTTATTGTAAGTAGTTGATCGGTATCAAGATAGTTTGAACTCCTATCAGATAGTTAGATATCTTTATGAAACAAACTTTTAGAAACAAAACCGGTTCGTTAAACAATATTGTATTTACTTTAGATCTCAAACTTTTTTAATAATTGATAATGATCCATTATTGATAAATAATTATTGGATCTGGATCAAAGAAAAGAGGAAATCATTTTGGATATTTCGCTAACTACTGTTAACATCTTTAGAAAATTACAACTTATCCAAGCTTCTAGATAGCTGCAGACCAGTGGCTCCATATTACTGCCGACTGATTTTAAATTTTTGATAATGATCCATTGTTGATAAATTATATTTGGATCTGGATTAAAGAAAAGAGGAAATCATTTTTGATATTTCGCTAACTTCTCTTAGCATCTTTAGAAAATTACAACTTTTCCAAGCTTCTAGATAGCTGCAGACCAGTGGCTCCATATTACTGCCGAATGATTTTAAATAATTGATAATGATCCATTTTTGATAAATAATTATTGGATCTGGATCAAAAAAAGAGAAAATCATTTTTGATATTTCGATAACTTCTGTTAGCATCTTTAGAAAATTACAATTTTTCCAAGCTTCTAGATAGCTGCAGACCAGTGGCTCCATATTACTGCCGAATGATTTTAAATAATTGATAATGATCCATTATTGATAAATAAATATTGGATCTGAATCAAAGAAACGAGGAAATCATTTTTGATATTTCGCTAACTTCTGTTAGCATCTTCAGAAAATTACAACTTTTCCAATCTTCTAGATAGCTCCAGACCAGTGGCTCCATATTACTGCCGAATGATTTTAAATAATTGATAATGATCCATTATTGATAAATAATTATTGGATCTGCATCAAAGAAAAGAGGAAATCATTTTTGATATTTCGCTAACTTCTGTTAGCATCTTCAGAAAATTACAAATTTTCCAATTTTCTAGATAGCTGCAGACCATTGGCTCCATATTACTGCCGAATGATTTTAAATTTTTGATAATGATTTATTATTGATAAATAATTATTGGATCTGGATCAAAGAAAAGAGGAAATCATTTTTGATATTTCGCTAACTTCTGTTAGCATCTTCAGAAAATTACAAATTTTCCAATCTTCTAGATAGCTGCAGACCAGTTGCTCCATATTACTGCCGAATGATTTTAAATAATTGATAATGATCCATTATTGATAAATAATTATTGGATCTGGATCAAAGAAAAGAGGAAATCATTTTTGATATTTCGCTAACTTCTGTTAGCATTTTCAGAAAATTACAACTTTTCCAAGCTTCTAGATTGCTGCAGACCGGTGGCTATATATTACTGCCGAATGATTTTAAACAGTTGATAATGATCCATTATTGATAAATAATTATTGGAGCTGGATCAAAGAAAAGAGGAAATTATTTTTGATATTTCGCTAACTTCTGTTAGCATCTTCAGAAAATTACAGCAAAAAGTTCTAATTTTCTGTAATATGGCCCTATTTATTTAGATTTGGTAGGCTTGATCTAAATATTGTGTTTCGACACATCTGTGATTGCTGCATACGATTGTTTATTAGATATATATGTCAATCGCACATTAAAAAAATTTAATATCAGCTCTGACTTTCTGCGGGCCACGTCTAGGGACACTGAAGTTGGTGGATTCATTATAGGCCTGTTCTATCGCCCCCTTCGCCGCCCGTCTCTGATATTTGCAATTCATTGCTCATGCACGCATCATCTGGTTCTCCTACATTAATTCTGGGCGACTTCAATATGCCGCACGTCGATTGGGACTTGATGATTTCCACTTCTCGTTGTGACGTCAAGTCTTCAAGCTTATTAGATACCTTCATCTTTCTCGACCTTAGTCAGCATGTAAGGGAATTCACTCGTGTTCGAGGATCAAGTCGCTCAATTTTAGATCTATGCCTCTCTAGTAGTGAACATCTGTTTGATCTTCTAGGGTACTTTCCTCCTCTCGGCTGCAGCGATCACCGTCTTTTATCCATTCGGTCTTCTCTAATGAGTCGTTCTCGCACCTTATGCCACTTCTTAAATATGCCCAAAACTGACTATGCTACACTGAGAGAGTCGCTGTTCCGAGTAATATGACCAGATCCTTCACTACACGGAATTGAGTTTGCATGGAATTTTTTCAAGTGTACTCTACAGGCTGCCATTAGCTATCATAGCCCGGTTAAACGATCCTCTAGTGTTGCATCTCGTCCACCCTGTATTGATCGTCAGGTCAACAATGGTATAAAGTTGCGTGACCGCAAATTCCAAGAATTTAAAAATTGTCATTGTTCCTACCGACTGTACAAACTGACAAGAAACTTTGCAGCATCGTTAAAAATATCCAAACGCAAACATTTCATTGATTCCCTCTGTCGCTGTTGTCTGAGCTCCTCATCCTGTTTCTTCAAACATCTCAGGTCCCATCGGAAGCCCGGAAATATAATTCCATGTCTCGCCAACGTACAAGGGACAATTCTGAATGACTCGAAGCTCATAGCAGAGGAATTCAGTATTCACTACTCAAATATCTCATCCGAGGTCCCTTCGTCTTCCAACTATACCCGGTTCTCTGGTATCCCGAATCATAGATCATGTGTATTTGATTTTTGCGAGCTAGACGTGTTGGAAGTACTGGTACAGCTGCCGAATTCACTTGCTGCTGGTCCTGACAGACTGCCTCCCTTACTTTTCTATGAATCAGTTGATATCTTATGTAGACAGCTTTTTCGATTATTTCAGTGCTCGATATCTAGCGGCATACTTCATAATGAGTGGAAGAAGTCTCTGATTCTTCTACTGTTCAAGAAGGGCGAACGTACTTCTGTCAATAATTACCGACCTATCAGTCTCACTTGTGTGACTTGTAAAGTTCTCAAAAACTAATTGATGAAGCTCTCCGTTTCCACTCTGAAAGTCTCAATATATTCAGTGATGTACAACATGAATTCAAGAAGAACAGATCTACGATCACCAATCTTGCAACATCAAGACATATTGGCTGATTCCATGCGATCAGGTGTTGGACTCGATGTGATTTTCTTTGATCTGTCTAAAGCATTCGACTGTGTGAAACATGACATTCTACTCTCAGCACTTTGGCACTACGGTATCAGAGGTCCTATCCATAGATGGCTGCATTCATTCCCAACATCTCGTTTCTTCGCAGTCAAGGTCGGCGGTGTATTGTCTGAATGGCGTCCTATGTTAGTAGGGGTTCCTCAGGTGTGTGTAATTAGCCCACTACTCTCCAACTTATACATCAACTCACTCCCTTCTGTCATAAATATACAGTGTCTTCTATACGCTGACAACCTCAAAATATGGCGTTCATTGAATAGTCCTAGTAATGTAACTATACCCCAGAAAGATGTCGAAATTGTTTCTCGATGGTGCAATGCTGTCGGACTCAAAGTGAACCCTGCGAAATGTTTCTACCTATATATTGGAAAAGGGACCTTCAGTGGTAGCTACCGAATTGATGGCTGTCAGATTGTAAAGGTCTCGCAAATGTCGGACCTGTTTGTGATTATAACTAGTGACTTAGGCTCCAGCTCTCATGTTGTAAGCAAGTGCGTTCGCCTCTTCGGTCTAGTACGTAGGGTATTCGGTCATCTTGATTCTGTGGGATTGTGTACCGTTTACCAATGCGCAATCCTCCCACACATGCTGTATGGGTCCGTCGTTGCTCACCCTCAGTTCCAGCTTGAGTGGACGCTTACGAACGCATTCTTTATCGGTGCACACATTTGGTGCGGTCCATACTTTCGTTACCTTACGAGGAACGCCTGCGCTGTCTTGACGTTCCCCCTGTGAAAATTTCACTAAAATTTAATGATCTGATGTTCGTGTGGAGGTGCTTGACCACCCCAGGCCACTGTTGCAAAGACACGTTTGAGCTAAGAACCACTGATCGCCTACGTGGTCACAACTATATGCTGAAGAGAATACGAGCCTGCAATAAACGAATATCAACAATCCATGATAGGATTTTACTTATCTGGAATGGTCTACCTGCTGTGACGATAAATGGTAACCTGGGGAGTTTTAAACGACGGTTGCAAAATTACCTCAGGATGCGTTGTCGTCATGCCTGAATTGCACATTATTTCGTTAATTTGACTTTTAATTTTTAATTTTTTCTTCCGTTTTCCCTGTTGTGAACCAACATGTTCGAGCTGTTCAAGCTCTTTTTGTTGTCGAAAATATAATAATGATAATATTTTAAAATATACGCTATAAAATATAATCAAATTTTACATAAATTCTTATTATTTCTTCCCACTGGATTAATAAAAAAAGCATTGACTATTATTAATAGTAAATAAGTTGAACCGAGGCGAACAACAACAAAAGGCTTTATGCGAACATCTGAAAACATAACATATAAATATCAGTACATTCTCCCAACGATATAATCAGACAAATAGTTCGGTGATCGACGCATACGTGTCGATCGTCGAAATTCCATTGACGGGATCTGCTGTAGATCTACTTGTTGCTCTTGACAATCGTGAACTTTATTCAGATCATAATTCTCATTAGGTATATTCGACGCTGAGCTTGTAGCACTGTTATTTGAATCCACCTCTGTTTGTAAATTGTGGATATCCGGAGTAAACATTGCAGGGGGTGAATCGTCCATCTGGCAATTTTGAGATATGTTGGATTCTTCGAATACATTTTGATTACAGTTATTGGGAGCTAGATATTGAGTTGAAATGTGAGTCTCTTTTCCATTAGGGTATCGAACTAGAGCGTAGTTCTCGTTGGCATGAATAAGCTCTGCGCAATCTACAAGTAGATCGTTTTTACTAATACGGTTGAAATTCTTTACAAAGATAGGTATAGGATTGATTAACCACTCAGGTAAGCTGACTCCCTTAGCTGATCTGCGATTGAATTTGAATATACGTTCATGAGGCGTTTCATTAGTCGAAGTGCATAAAAGAGATCTGATCGAATGAAGTGCCTTTGGAAGTGTTGTTTCCCACCGTTCGATTGGAATCTTATTATTATGATGTACAACCGTATCGCGTTCCATATCAACCCGTTATAGCGCTCAATCTGGCCGTTTGAGGTAGGATGGTAGGGAGTGGAATATGATAGCGTGATTCCCAATGTCAATAAATATTTACGGAACTCTACTGACGTGAAAGAAGTACCCCGATCAGTATGGATATTCTCAGGCGTGCCAAATAATGCAAACAACGACTCAAGACACTGAATTACCGATCGAGAACTGGTGTCAGCACAGGGAAACCCAAAGGGAAATCGGCTATATTCATCTACTATAGATAAAATATATATTTTCTTACTCGAGCTGGGCAGCGGGCCTTTAAAATCTAAAGAACAAACGCCCCCATGGTTTACTGGCTTTAATCAAGGTACTTCGAGGGGGTTTATAAAAGTGAGGTTTCAATTCGTTGCAGCTAGGACAACCTTTGATGACTTTTCTAACATCTTCAATAGAATACGGAAAATTTCGATGACGTACATAGTGCCACATCCTTGTTACCCCAGGGTGACACAAATGATCATGCATCCTTTCGAGTTCTTTTAAATCACTCATGACTGATCCTAAAGTAATTCGAGACATAGCGTCAGCTACCTGATTTTCTTTGCCGCATCGATATGACACGTCGAACTGATATTCGGACAATTCTATTCTCCAACGATTGATTTTGTCATTTTTGATCTTACTGTAATGTTTATTTGAGAACAAAAATGCCACGGATTGTTGATCCGTCAGAACGGTGAAATGTCTACAGGATAAATAGTGACGCCAGTATCTTATAGATTCTACTATGGCTAGTGCCTCTTTCTCAACAGCTGCATATTTCATTGCGTTCTTATCCAGAGTACGTGAGAAGAATGCGACTGGTTTAAAATTTTGAGACAAAGTAGCACCGATCGCAAAGGCAGATGCGTCTGTCTCGACCACGAATGGTACTGAGAAATCTACTTTAGACAATGTAGTTGATGCAAGGCTGTGTTTTAGACTTGCAAATGATTCTTTTGCATGAAGAGACAGCGGAAAAGATAGTTTGTGCTAAAGGTCGAACGACATTTGAAAAATTATTTATCTATCGAGAATAGTGTACGAACATTCCTATAATACGTTTAAGTTCGACTAATGATTTTGGCTCAGGCATTTCCAATAAGGGTTTGACACGATCAGGGTCAGGTGAAATGCAACCGTTATCTATCTGGTAGCCAAGAAAACATACCTTAGAGACTCCGAAAATACATTTTGACGTATTTAAAGTGATATTATATTTCTTAGCAACTTCTAAGAAGCGATCAAGATTCCTTTGGTGAAGTTCCTTTGTTTCACCGCCGATAATAACATCATCCAAATAAGCGTACGTAGATTCAAGATCCTCTTCCTCGATTAACTTAGCGATGATACGTTGGAAAGCCGCCACTGCATTTGTCAATCCGAACGGTAGGCGTTTAAATTGGTACAAACGACCATTAGCTTCAAATGCAGTGTAATGCCTATCATTCTCCTGAATGGGAACCTGATGATAAGCATTCTTTAGGTCTAATCGACTGAAACTTTTGAATGGAGATAGCTTATCAATGAATTCGTCAATCCTGGGAAGATGGAAGCCGCTAAGATGAGTGAATCGATTCACCGTCAAACTGTAATCTATTACCATTCGCACTTCGCGACCAGGATTTTTAACCAGGACAACTTGTGCACGCCACGGAGACGTGCTATTCTCGATGATACTGGAATCTAATAGGCGTTTTACCTCGGCTGCGATAAAGCAGTTATCTTCTGGAGTTCTTCGACGAGATGGAATTGCAACAGGTTTTACCGCTTTGTCTAGGAATTGAAATAGAGACGGGGCTTCAACTTTCATTTCCCCAACACCTGCAACAACGGCCAAAGGACGTTCTACTCCGTTGAATTATATGGTCAACGTCGAGTGTTGACGAAGAAAGGGTACACCGAGGATCACATCTGTTACTAGGGTGGGGAGAATGAAGAATTTTACATTTCGATAGAAACGATTGTTTAAAACAACATCGGCGAATGTACAATGTCTTAACTCACAGGAAAATTTAGATGCAGCGAGAGAAACTTTTAAATTTGTGGATTTTCTCACAAGCTTGCACTTTGTAGCGACATCACTTCTGACAATATTAAATGAACTTCCAGAATCGATCATCCCGCTTACTGAGATATTATTCAAACTTATAGTGGGCTGGATTAAGTTTGATGATGACGCGTTTGTTGTGCTTATTGAATATAAAGACGCAGACGTACCAGAATTTCTTGAACGGCACATGTTAGAAAAGTGTTCTTTCTTGCTGCACGTATGACAGGTAGCGTTGCTAGCAGGACAGTTAAGTTTGATGATGACGCGTTGTTGTGCTTATTGAATATAAAGACACAGACGTACCAGAATTTCTTGAACGGCACATGTTAGAAAAGTGTTCTTTCTTGCTGCACGTATGACAGGTAGCGTTGCGAGCAGGACAGTTACTCCGCACGTGGCGATTTCGACCGCAAAAGTAGCATCGCTCTTGACTTTTGATTGCGGAACATTCTTGTTGTGTTTTCAAATCCTCTCTGGGTAAATTTGTCAACTGCGGTGGATTAGCATAGTTAATCATAGATTCCATATTTTCAGATTGAGTGATATCCCGTGAAGATAACCGGAAGTCCGATGCTTCAGCCTGTGCCAACTCGATTGATCGAGCGATCCGATAAGCGCTCTCTTTGTTAAGATCAACGGTTTCAAGTAGACGTTCTCTGATCGATGTGGAAATAATTCCAGCTACAAAAGTATCCAACAACAAAGAATCTCGATGTTCTCGTGAAGTTACATCTTTGAACTTGATTTGACGGGCAACGGATTCTGTCGTTTGAATGAACTGGTCGATTGTCTGGTTTTCGGCTTGCTTCAAATTATGCAGCTGATGTCTTGCATATACATCTCCCCTGTCCTTTATAAAACTTCTACTTAACGTATCGATCGCGATATCAAAATCATCGACTCCTTCGATGATATCATAAAGGATTGGAGAGATGTGGTTGATCAGAAGGTCAAGCTTTTGTTGGTTTGTGACATCTTCAAGAACTCGTACAAACGCATTGAATCTTTGTAGCCAATGACGTCAAACTTTTGCCGAATCAATCCCATCGGTTAAAGCATCTAGGATCCCTGGTTTGAGTAGCTTGTCCATTCACAATGTTCGCATAAATTGAACCGAGGCGAACAACAACAAAAGGCTTTATGCGAACATCTGAAAACATAACATATAAATATCAGTACATAAGTTTAATAACAAATTATCGACAACATATCGAGCATAACTTAAATTTACACTATATATTTATATAGTTATTATAGGAACGAAGAAGAAAATATCCTTTATTTGATAAAAAATCTATATTTCGATAGCTCCTGCTATCATCATCAGGATTTAAAAAAAATGTTTCATTTTTTCATTTTTTTTGTAATCCTGATTATGATAGCAGGAGCTATCGAAATATAGAATTTTAATCAAATAAAGGAGTTTTTCTTCTTCGTTCCTTTAATAACTATATATTTGAAATGGAAGAAGATTGTGGTTATAGTATTTATTACTATATATTTAATTCATATTTAAAACATAATAAGATTCGAATAGTTCAAGTGAAGTTGGAAAGACAAGATATTTAATCATACGGTTAATCATACGGTTCATTGGATTTACAATTCACTGCTAGAATTAAACTGTTTTGGATAGTACATCTCGGTGGTGACATAAACAAAAGAAAATGACCCGGCAAAGTCCGAGCTGTCTGAATAGTCAACAATTAACACTAAACGTGATCTTTGAGTACACAAAGAATGTTATTTAAGTCAACAAAGAATGTGTAGTTCTTTGTGAAATACCTCAACGTCAAGAACGTATCTCCCAAATCGCGAAGATTAAGTGCAGAATGTATGCCAATAGCTCTGAATCTATATTTATATGGAAAAACTCTTAACATGAGCATCTTGCCCGACGCAACACATTCTCGAGTCGAGTAAACAACTCTATCGTTCTAGGATATGAACATTGAGGTGCATAAAGTATGCATATATGAATATTATAATGAACATTGAGGTGCATGAACTAAAGCATTTTACAAGTAACTTTTTATATTTTTGCATCATTTTGTGATATTAAAACAAATCAAATCAGCTCACTGAGTGAGCTGATATATTTTTTAAAAAAATAAAAAATAAATTATTATTGTTACATGTCATAGCCATAAGGCTGTTTTGACCGCTCACATAAAAACAAATAAATACAAGAAAAAAATCAAAAAAATCGTTCAGTATATATATCAGAACCATTGGTACTGCAGCAACCACCACTCGTTCTCATTTCGAATCCAGTTCTTTATATTGGATTTAAATTCATTGATTGTATGCACCGCAACGACATCAACTGGAAGACGATTCCAAATATTCACCGCTCGATGAGACAGTCGGAAATGACGAGGGTATTTTCCGTGCTCATGTACTACTAGTACTTTCGAGTGCCCTCTACGTCCATCCCGTTCATTGAGTTCAACTCTATTTGCTGGAAAATTTTCATCTTTATTAACTAGTCGATACATAGCTAGAAGGTCGAAAAGAAGGAACCTTTCACGCACTGTCGGCATATTCAAACTTTTTATTCATGCTTCATAGGGAAGATATCGTACCTGAGGACATAATTTCGTAAACCGTCGAAGTATGCGCTCTAATTGATTAAGTTCTGTACGCGTACACGGAAAGACTACTGGCGACACATATTCTAATATCGGTCTTATAAGAGCATTATATAAACGCACAACACAAACGGGAGATAAATCTTTAAAGCAATTTTTGACAATATAGGTCATTCTTCTTGCTGCGTTACATGGGCTGCGTGGTAACAACAATAAATAAATAAAAATAATGCTAAATCAATCAATCAAAATTTAATAATTAGATAATAAATAATTATGAATAATTGTTATAAGATTTTTTATAACTTATATCAAGTTAAAATAAAAAATTGAAATATAAAGTAAAAGTCAATTATTTATCTGTTATCAATTTTTTGTTTTCGTTTGAATTTTCATTCAAATTAAAAATAAAAGTCAATTTTTATGAATTGACTAATAAATAACAGACGTTGTATCAGAATTAGGATTTTTGGTCATAATGAGTAACTGATATGCTATCAGGTTTCGGCCACTAATCATCGTCCCAACATATCAGCTGGGCCAAACACGTGCTAATAACGTATTTCCTCGTATGAAATTTGATTATCTAGTATCCTATTCTAATACTAAGTATATTATTTATTATCCATCCATAAAAATTTCACCCTAATGGTTTGAAATTTATTTTTAATAATATTGTGTTGATTTATATATTTCACTATTTTCTGTTTGATGATATTTTTGTAGTAACCTAGTTTAAAATGCGCATCTATTAAATTATTTAAGTAATTTTGAATAAATACAATATCGTTGCAAAGAGTTGCAATTCTTAAAATTTCATTATTTAATGTATTATATTTTATATTATATGGTATGCATGAATGCTCATGCAAAATGTTTCTTGTAAATTTAAATATGTCGTCTTTATCATATAAATTAATAATAGTTTTAATTGATGTTAATTTAATGTTCATATCTAGATATATACTTTCTTTATTATCTTCTTCTTTTTCTTTAACATCTTTCTTGTGTAGGAACGGGGTCCGCCGCTTTTGAGAGTTGCCTCCACTTGACTCTTTCTGGTATAGTTTGCGTAAGCAGTGACTTCACAAGACAACACGTGTGCTATCGTTTCTTCCTTCATCACCTTACTGAAGTTACTAAACAGGCAACACGCTTGAATACAGCTGAATCACAATGCACTAGCAAAAACTCTCTATCTACATGTAGTGGGCGCATTCCGGGTTAAGCTTCTCGACGAAGGTTGTAAAAAAGCATACAGGTTTATACTTTCCTGATCGTGCAATTAAAAAAGTTGTATTGAAAGTATTTCTTATTAATATTACGTCACCAGTAGTTTTCAATCTATACATTTATTAATGAAGTGACACGATGTTCAATACAAAGTTGTTCAATACAAATGTTCAATACAAATGTTCAATACAAAGTTGATCTGGTCAACTTTGAAGTTTTTTCGGTGTTAGAGTTTTACTAACAATTCCCATTTCATTTAACGTTAAGAGTGAATTCAGAGAATCACTCCTCGCGAAATGAAGAGTATATTTGTCTAGAGCAAATATATCATAGCGTGGTTACATTTATGTTTAGTGTAAAGTCTTCTTCAATTAGACTATGCCATTTAATAACACCTAAAAGCTCGTTTTACTTTGTTAAAATGGGTTTATTTATGTCCTAGTTACATTTTGTTAATTTTCGGTTAAAAATTAACATAATCGAATTTGCAGAAATTTGATAATTCGCGACGACATAAGCGACGTATTCTACGATGGAATGAATTTATAACTTGTTCGACTTTTCAATTTGTTATATAATACATTTTGTTATTTATCACTAAGATATAGTATTATACTTATAATTACCAGATGATGATGTTTAAGATAAATCTTTATATCCAAGTATATTTCTATACTTGGATTCTTTTGTACTGAAAATCACATGTTTGGAATATCTTTGTATTTCAAGGTATTTTTTTATCAAAATTGGATGTAATTTTTGTTTATCTTCAGTTTAAGATTTTCTTTTATGATTAATTTAAGATGAGTCCACGAAGATCTCCGGCCGACACTGATCGTATGGTTTCACTTAAAGTAGATAATCTTACCTACAGAACTAGAAAGGAAGATTTGAAACGTTCATTTGAAAGATATGGAGATATTGGTGATGTCTATATTCCTCGGGATCCATATTCAAAGGACAGTCTCGGATACGCATTTGTAAGGTATTATCATTTGAACGTATATAATAAAGTGATATTTTAATTAAATTAGTGAATTAGAATTAATATTAAATAATAATTAATATTTTTTATTTATGTTTTTAATAAATTATTGTCAACAAAAGGTTCCCGCAAATGGGCCATTATAAAAGAAAAATTTTGGCTGCCAACAAGGTTGCTATGCTCTTCAGAACGATGGACGCCGAGGAGCAGTCCCCACCTGAAGATGAGAAGGTAACCGGTAAGAACGTACATCGTTCTACCCTGGATATCCTTTCGAGGTATAGCGCGTAATAATAAATAATAATACTGTTCAAAATCTATAAAATTTGTTGATATAATTTTTGGTAATTAATTATAATAATTAATTATAATTAATTTATCAATTTTTGACTATCTTTACATACGTAACATGTTATTTTAGATTTTACGATAGAAGAGATGCTATTGATGCGCTTGATGCCATGGATGGTTCTCTTGTAGATGGAAGACCAATCCGCGTTCAACTTGCTAGATATGGCCGATTTAAGAATTCCAGGGGTGGCCGAGGCAGGCAGCGGTATGTTACAAAGTATAATTAAATATGCTTTAACTAATTTTGTTACGAAGTGTCGACTATTTTTCTGAATATATTTTGGTATTTTAAGTATTTGCTGCGTTTATCCGGAATATGGTTTGTTGCTTAGAAGGTCACTGCCTGTCCGTCGATATGCAGCAGTTTCTTAATAGTGACGCAGTTTTTTGATCCGGCATTGAGATGTGCTGGGCAATATAATTTATGCAGCTGTGCAAAGCAGTTACATTGGGTATTAAAATACATCCTGTAACAAATGCTGCGGTGTGTGCTGGGCTCCGGTTTTTCAGCCGATATTATAGTCAAATGTTTCGTCATCAATGCTCAGTTTTGCGGTTTTTCCACATAATCTGTGATACAATCTGGTTAGTTTTGTTAACATTTATAATGGATTAATAAAGCTCATTCGAATAGTAGATATGCAAGATTTCACATCTCATATCTTTTATAAATTGGACTAACGACTATTTTTTTTCATTAGATCCAAAATAAAATGGAGACATTTTGATAATGCAATCATAGTCTAGTTTGCAATTCAAATTCGTGAATAGTTTTTAACATTTAAAAACTTGATAGTTTTGACTTGAGTTATTCTAAAATGGTAAGTTGTTAGAAGAATAAATTTTTATCTCGAGCAGTGCTCTCCGCAATCAGGTCGTATAAATACTGATATATTTTGATTGTATTAAAACGTACAAAATACTTGAAAATTTGCAATTTGTATATTGCATAAGCGATAATGTTACCTTTGTATTTGTATATTGCTTATTGACCTAAGCGATAATGTTATGCGGTTTTTAAATTTCCTATTATTCCAATAGATTAGTTTAAATGTTATTTGTACGATTAACTAATTTAATTCGCCATATAATTTGGACATCGCACACAATTATGTATGACGCGCTTGAATATATAAATCAATAGTCGATTTTTAAATATTAAGAAAAATAAAATAAATGAATAATTTTTTTAAAAAGTTAGAATCTTTGACAAAACTTTTGCCAAGTTTTGTCAAGAATTACAGATCCCTTTCTTAACTTTTTTGAAATGTACTAGCTTTAATTTAGCAATTGAATCACAGTTTAAGCCCAATTATCAACTGCAAATTATTTAAGGAAATGAGAGATAATCAATTATTCAAGTATTCGATTTAATATAAATGTTAAAAGAACTTTATTACAATTTATTTTATATTGTTAACATTCGTAACAATTCAAATTTACGAAATATAATTATATTTACGTATTTAAATAAAGGTACTGTCAGAGCATATGCAATGGACCCTTGTTTGTTAATTATATCTCTAAAATAGTCGCATTTTTTCTTTATTAATTTACCCAACGATCAATGCATCATAGTTCATCATAGTAATGATATTTTTGGGTAATTATCTTTAATCACTGACTGATTAGTTCATCAGTCAGTTTCGCACATCTAATGCACGATAAAAACTTTGATTATTTGTAGTCGTCTGATGGGTAGAGCGCACCATTAATACGGGAACATTAGTTTTGTGTAAGCTCTTCATATATACACATTAAGATATATCTTTTGCGTTATTGCCTAAAAGTAAGAGTATAAAAATCAACAGTTTCTTTAAAATATCAAATTAAAATGTGATTTATTAAAATATACAATATTAACAAAAAATAAATTATTAATATTTACTAAATCATTACAATATATAATTATTATAAAAATAAAATATATCTTATTATATTGAATTTAAATAAATTTTGTTAAATAGTTAATTATCTTTTGTCAATTAATAATTATACAAAAATTAAAAAATTGCTCTGCCTTTAACAATTTTAAACTTTTTTGTTCTAATTTTATGTTTATTATTTTATTCCACTGCTTTGTTGTCAATTTTAGTAATAGTTTGTAATGGCGAAACTTTAAATACTTAATGATTCGATTATTCAAACTGATACTTTAATATCAATTTAAATATAATGACTTCGTAATCATTAAATAAATTTCGCAATCATTAAATTAATCTTTAAATCATTAAATTGATCTTTCGCAATCATTAAATAACTGACATTTAAACTATTTTTGACTGATATCCTAGCTTGCCAATAGTATTTTATTGTTTATTAATGACAGATAAGGAGATTTGTGATTTAGCGAAGCTGTCAATTTATGCTTGGGATTTCCACGAAAAAGATAGCATTGCAAAACCTAAGTTATTGTATTACTAAACGTCAAGGGACTCAAAATAGCCATTGACAAACTAGCTCTTAAATATTTCTCAAAATAATTATTTAGAATTTACAATTAAAATTATATGATTTTGTAAAATTAAATACAGTTTTATTGATTTTAATATTATAGCGGATAAGTGTTTGTGTTCGTATAAATATCGTAACATATTAATGAATAAAAAATAACAAATAATATTTAAATTATAATAATTTTTTGATCTTATATAAATTTAAAATTTATTTAGTATATTAAATAAATTTAATATAATAAATTTTATATAATTTATTTAGAATAATTTAAATTTTTTAATTGATTTTAATTAAACTTTTATTGATTTTATTTATTATAAATAATATCTGATCTAATTTGTTCTTTTCTTTATTTATTAATTCTTTACTATTCATCTGATGTAATATTTTAAGCACATTATATTTGTTTGAATAGGTTTAAATGCCTTTTTAAAGAAATTCGAATGTTTGAATATCTTAACGAATTCGTTATTAAAAACTTGTTAAATAAAATTTAAATAAAAATTAACATTAAAGGTTGTATTGTCAAATTTGTTAAATCTGGCAATAAATTCTAGTTGGAAATTTTTTCGGCTAAGCTCTTTCTATGCATAAAATGAAATGTTGAATATTTAATAAGGCATGCTTTTTCCTTTTGTTGGAAAAACGTTTTCAGTTAAAGCTCTTGCTTAATAATCTACTGCCAGTGAACGTTCCGTAAATTTCAATTTTACTTTAAATCCTAGAATTTATTCGCTGGAAGAATTTTATGACTTTTTATCAGTTTATTTAACCGTATCGCTGATACGGTTACACAAAATCACTGTTCACTTTTTTAATATCCGTAGAAATAATAACAAAAATTTTAGCTTTCACACATAATCGCACATGATGTATTATGAATCAAAAATGACAATTATTTAATTAAATAAACATTTAAAAATTTAATTTCAGTTTTCTTAAATGATAAAAAATGTCTAGTGTCCAAATAACCAAAATTTTATTTGTAAAATAAAATTGAGTTTGTGAACTTCGAATTATAGAGGCATTTTGTTTTTCATTTTAAAAAATTGCTTAATGTAAAGTATACGTGTTTGATGATATAGCTCGCAATCACCTTATCGAAGACCGTATAGACGATCAAGAAGTCATCAGCTCTCACCGCCACCAAGCCATTATTCTCGAAGATATGATACTGGTAGTAGGTCACGTCGTTACAGTCCAGTAGATTACAGAAAGCGCAACGGAGATGATTATCGACGGGAAAACAAGGAGGGTCAAAGAGAAAGTGTAGACTATCGACGTAAATCTCGTCAGGACAGAGAGAGTACAAAGTCGATTGACGATCAGGATAGAAGAAGCCGAACAAGATCTGATAATCACGGTAACTACCATCGTAGCGAAAATGGAAGTATCGGTAGTAATTCTGTTCGATCAAAGCAAAGCGGTGTTCGCAGCCCATCATTAAATAGAGGGTCAGATTCAAGCATACCGGCAGTAGCTGATATAAGCGATCAAATATCACCATCAGTTCATGAGGATGCTGAACATCGGTCTCGCTCCATGTCAAGATGTTCGTCTGCTGAATCTAACGTTTCTGGCAACTCTGCAAAAACTGATTGAAAAAGCAATCTTCTAGTTATTATGATATATGCAGTATTCATTATTGTGTTTTTAACTAAACATTTTGTTATTTATTAAATTTGTATAAATCAAAAAGTCCTTTTGATTTAATGTTAAATTTAATTTTATACTTTCGCACTAAATCTGCAAATTTAAATAATCGTCACTATATTTTATTAAGTTCATCGTATATGAAAGCTTAATTTTTGATGGAATAAAAAAGTTTAGATGGAATCATCTTGACATCTTTAAAATCATTTTCGTAATACGGAATTCCTTTGTTGTTGGACTCCATCTAGTAAATGGAGTACCGCTGTTGATTCTGTAATGTGTACTAAAATAGTATTTTATTGATCCTGCTCCACAATTCTAAATTTTATTAAGTTCATCGTATATGAAAGCTTAATTTTTGATGGAATAAAAAAGTTTAGATGGAATCATCTTGACATCTTTAAAATCATTTTCGTAATACGGAATTCCAATACTGTTTATGGGATGTGTACTAATAACTTAGATTAAAAACCTTTCGTACGCATTTTCAATCTGTATAGATAATATAATATTTTATAACATTTAAATAAAATATTTATTCATATAAATTATAAATAATTTATAACATTTATCATGTCATTTAGAAATAATATTATTTATGGAAGAAGTCTTGCAAAAAAATTCACACGTATTTATCAAAGTTGGTCCTGATAATTAGTTAGTCGCAAATAATTAAAAATGCTTCAGCTCATCCACGTTCTCAGACATTCTCCATTTTGCGCCGTGGCTAAAACGCTCAAAGCGTTTCCACGCTCACGGTCAAGTTAATTTTCTGAAATATTTAGGACTTTAAACGAGGGTGTCCTGTCGCTCTCTTGAGGCGGCGCTTAATATCTCGACTGAGAGACACCTTGGACACGCCCAACATTCCATACGTTTCGACTACGAAGGACGGGAAATAATAAAACTGGAATAGGTCGCAGTATTTTCGTCGCTTCCGTCCCTCTGGCGCTTTGGACGCTCCGGCTTACTGTGTCGTGTGTCCGACATTACTGGCGGTCATAGTCTCTGCGCAAGTGGCATCTCACAGGATGTATTTGCCTTGAAACCAGGAAAAACAGTCACTCCATAGGAACGACTTCCATATAGCCTGTATAGATTGGGTGGCTCCAGTATGCTGGGGGCGTTGACAGTACTTAAAGCGCTGCTGATAACACTATTTATTTCGGAATGACTCGGATATCGACCATTTGACTATTTGCATAATAAGCCATGTCGCCTCGTTGTGTTCAGAATTGCCCCGCAAATGCGTTGGTGTGGAGTACATATTGGGAGACCCAATCTCAAGGGCGATGATATCATCATCTTTATTTATTATTTTTAATTATTATATAAAATTAACGTTCTGAATATTGACGAACGAAATTAATTGAAATACAAAATAATTTATTCAAAATTATATTTAAAATTAAATATAATGGTATAAAAATAATAATTCTATTCTATGAAATATAATAATGTATAATGGATATATAATGAAACTGAAAGTAAAATAAAGCTGATCATATTAATATAAGGAATATTTACAAGAATAAAAGATGATCGTCAATGACATCGATAATACTTATATTGTTGACTTCACTCAATGCAGATCATTAACCTAAATATAATCAATATTCAATACTTAATCGATATATTGGTTTATATTGATTATATATAATAAACTAATTAAAAGATTTTCTCTTACTGATCTTGACCGTAGTACGATTTGTTGAACAATCACATTTATAAGCAATAATCCATCGTGCATATTTCGAATTTTATTTAAATGGGTGAAGTAAAGCACTGAATATAGCAACTTTATTATATGTAATGATTAACAAACTCATTTGTTAAGATATCAGTATTTAGTGAATACTATATAGTGAATATTTAGTGAATGCTAATTAATGAACGTTGCTAAATGAACGTAAAATAATGGACAACAATTAATTAATGTCAATTAATGGCAATAAATCAATGTCAATGATTAATGAACATAACTACAACAAACTTTAAAGTCAATTAATTGACTTTTTAAACAAATAATTGACCTTATAACAATTATTTATTATTTTAGAATAGGATACTATATCTTAAAATAATTACAAATTGGGGGTTACCCGCAAATGCGTTCAAAATATTAATTGTTCGTTACAATACGACGTCATCACCGACGTGTTGGGGAGTGTTGGAGTAACTCTTCGGCCATCCTATACTCATCGTAGTGTTGACGGCGTTTTTCAATAAGGATTATCCTTCGAGCTTCATCATCGTCTGAACGTTCACTATTGACTGACTCACCTCATTCATGCTCAGGAAAAGTATTAACATTGTCGATATCGATCTTCGCAGTTGTCGTACGCGGCTGAACACAATGGTCATGATTGCTTGGATAGGTTGTTGGGGCATTATTTGTTTGTTAGAAATCGGGCTGGCCTGGATTATTGGCAGTGTATCGGGAATTGGTGCACTATCTCAGTCCTGCATGAAATGGGGATTATTTCGTCGTACTTATTCATTGGGGCATGGTTCTTGTTGTTGTCTTTGCAAACCGCTTGTCCCATCACATCGAGAGTTCGGCTCGAAGCACAAGAGTCTGGCTCGAAGAGGCGTTTCCCGGGTGCACATGTTTCCTGGTGTCTACCAGAAAGTAAACGAATATCAAATATTGTATGCCCAAAAAATCATAAGATTATTTTTATTGGATGAGTATAGATCAATCTCTAATAATTTTTTATGCATACTTGGATATTACGAAGCAACCTTGATTTGATCATATATTCCACAATAATGAGAATATAAATATAATATTTTAACGTGTGTTTAAATGTGCTAAGTTGGGATTTTATGTCAATGGGCATGTCGATATTGCCTAACACATGTATGATTTTATGTTTTTCTTTAAAATTTTATGAAAACAAACAAACTTTTTTCTAATATTTGATGACGTCAATATTATGGACTAATATTATGAACTCTACCGTTTTATTTGAATTCGACAGTAAAGGTGCTAGATGTGGCGGAATATTCTAATGATTTGAAAGAATTTAATAATTTATTTAAATAAATTTAACAAATGATACATGATAATGGCATATTGATCCAAAATAAAATTTTAAGCTTAAAATGTGTTTGGCTGTCGCAATATCTACGCTTTTAGCATGCTCACAAATATGTTCATCTAGAATTAATAATATAAAAATAATTAAACATTTATTATCTTAAAAACTTTAAAAATTATATTTGTAATTCGTCGATTAGTCTCGTCAATACAATAATTGTCATGATACTATTTGCCAAGTGTAAAATGATCCGGCTTAATTCAAACGAGAATTAATTAAATTCCAAAAGTTTATATAAACATTAGCCAATTTTAAATTAAAGATTAAAAATCCACAATCTTATAGTTTCTTACAGAACAGATTTGTTTAGTTTATAAATAATAAACTAAATAGTTCATCCATAATTGTAGTGCTAATATAGAAAGACATTATGAAATAATTAAACATTTATTATCTTAAAAACTTTAAAAATATTATTTGTAACAAATATAATAATATTTGAATATAATATAATAATATTTGAATTGATATTTGAATTATAATAATATTTGAAACGACTACCAACAAGCCGATTTCAATGCATCATTTCAATCTGATGTAGGACCATCATGTTTATCGTCAATATAGTGCATGCTGAGGGACGAAACAACGATGATACAGGGACATCCACTAATAAGTCCCGCCCTGTAGAGTTATTTGGACAGCATGTTTTCTGTCGTAATGCGACCTGATAGCTGAAGCTATTATGTAGCCAGCTAAAATACAAGTTAGTCGAATGGGTCGTCCGGAAATATTTCAACAAAATGAAATTCAACCGAATACCAACAAGACGATTTCAATGACTCATTTCAATCTGATGGAGGACCACCATGTTTATCGTCAATATAGTGCATGCTGAGGGACGAAACAACGATGATACAGGGACATCCACTAATAAGTCCCGCCCTGTAGAGTTATTTGGACAGCATGTTTTCTGTCGTAATGCGACCTGATAGCTGAAGCTATCATATAGCCAGCTAAAATACAAGTTAGTCGAAGAGGTCCGGAAATATTTCAACAAAATGAAATTCAACCGAATACCAACAAGACGATTTCAATGACTCATTTCAATCTGATGGAGGACCACCATGTTTATCGTCAATATAGTGCATGCTGAGGGACGAAACAACGATGATACAGGGACATCCACTGATAAGTCCCGCCCTATAGAGTTGTTTGGACAGCATGCTTTCTGTTATAATGCGACCTGATAGCCGAAGCTAATATGTAGCCAGATAAAATACAAGTTTGTCGAATAGGTCGTCTGGAAATATCTCAACAAAATGAAATTCAACCGACTACCAACAAGACGATTTCAATGCATCATTTCAATCTGATAGAGGACCACCATGTTTATCGTCAATATAGTGCATGCTGAGGGACGAAACAACGATGATACAGGGACATCCACTGATAAGTCCCGCCCTGTAGAGTTATTTGGACAGCATGTTTTCTGTCGTAATGCGACCTGATAGCTGAAGCTATTATGTAGCCAGCTAAAATACAAGTTAGTCGAAGAGGTCCGGAAATATTTCAACAAAATGAAATTCAACCGAATACCAACAAGACGATTTCAATGACTCATTTCAATCTGATGGAGGACCACCATGTTTATCGTCAATATAGTGCATGCTGAGGGACGAAACAACGATGATACAGAGATTTCCACTAATAAGTCCCGCCCTGTAGAGTTATTTGGACAGCATGTTTTCTGTCGTAATGCGACCTGATAGCTGAAGCTATTATGTAGCCAGCTAAAATACAAGTTAGTCGAAGAGGTCCGGAAATATTTCAACAAAATGAAATTCAACCGAATACCAACAAGACGATTTCAATGACTCATTTCAATCTGATGGAGGACCACCATGTGTATCGTCAATATAGTGCATGCTGAGGGACGAAACAACGATGATACAGAGATTTCCACTAATAAGTCCCGCCCTGTAGAGTTATTTGGACAGCATGCTTTCTGTCGTAATGCGACCTGATAGCTGAAGCTATTATGTAGCCAGATAAAATACAAGTTTGTCGAATGGGTCGTCCGGAAATATCTCAACAAAATGAAATTCAACCGACTACCAACAAGACGATTTCAATGCATCATTTCAATCTGATAGAGGACCACCATGTTTATCGTCAATATAGTATGCTGATCCTAGAGATTTGAATACCGGTGTTCCTCATGGTACATTATTAAGACCTCTCTTATTTTTAGAATTTTCGTTCACTCGTTGTTGCATAAAATTAATTGTGGATGTCTTACTGATGATTTGTGAAAATATAGGCCAACATTGATTCGTTAGCTGACCATGTGAAATTTCAGATGGAAGTTAATAAAATTTATGAATGAAATTGTCAGACCGGTTTATTGATTAATGTATCAAAATGTGCTCACATGCGCTTTGGAAGGTCTTCACTTATGTCTTTATATATGCTAGGGTTACAAGAGATCGAAGCAGTTGCGAGTGTTCGGGATTTAGGAATAATTTGGGATCGGACCTTGATAACTAGAGTTGACACGGATAGGAGATGTGCTGAAGCTAAGAGGAAACTTTACGTTATTAAGAATGTTCTTTTGCACATATCACCTTAATGTTTTGGCGTCTTATATAAATATCCAGTACGTCCTTATTTAGAATACAGTATCCATGCGAATTGTCCAATTTCCAAGGGTGAAGTTAACAGTTTAGAATGTATTCTACAAAGTCGTAGCAAATTATGCAACGAAATTTCAAATCCTAGCTACTCACAACGCTTAATCGCGATTAATGTTAATAGTGTCAGTTGCAGGTTAATGTACCTAGATATGTTAGCCATGCACTTTATGGTGAAGGGAATTAACAGGGATACACAACAATATGTGATAACAAATAGAAGACGGTGTCACAGGGACACTCGTTTCATCTGATGAATTGTGGACATGGGTCAAGTAGCACATCCTCTCGATTATCCCATAGATCATTACGAGCTTGGAATGTTCTTCCTTGCGATATGGTTACAATGCCCGTGGTTAGTTTTCGAAGGGTTGTTCTTTATTGTAGCATCCCGTGTAATCAAGTATCGCCTTACTTTTAATTTATTTTATTTTGTTGACTTTATCAATGATTTGTTGTGATCGAGTAAATAACTCTGTCGGTTAAACTCTGCATATTCATAATAAAATTCTTGTTTTGCCTATAAACTAACTCATTGTATGTAAAATGTCAACAAATAAAAGAAATTCATTTTTTGTCATTTCATGTAAATGACAAAAATAAAATTTTTCAATTGTCCATCACCTGAAAGTCGTGAAAGTAGAGGCGAATCAGGCTATTTTCAATCATTACAATTCTCCCTGTCAAACCAAAGCTCACATTCGGATAAAATGAGGCTTCACACGATTGAGATTTCATAAAAAAGGGATTTATTTTAACGTGGCAAATGCTTGTCAGCGCACGCTTACATGACCACAACAAAACAAAAATGTAAATCATGTGTCGAGGTGTGAACGGAAGAGGTGTTTGAATGTGATAAAGGATAGAGCGCGGCGGACGTCGAGAGGGAGTTGATTCCAGGAAAGTGAGGCGGCGACGAGGAAGGATCGGAGACCGTAGTTGTTGAAGTAATTAGGAACGTGGAGTAAGATGGTATGACAGGAACAAAGCGATAGCGAGGTGGGGCGAGTATCGTCTAAGAAACGAAGGTTGATGAACGATGGGGAGCCGACAGCGATGAGACGAAAAGTAACGAGAAGAAGGCGGAGTTTTATGCGGGTGTGGATGTTGGGCCAGGAGAGTTGGGCAAAATATGTGGATGTGTGGTCGAAACGACGGAGACGAAAGAGCACTTTGTTGATTATTCGTTGTAGGGGTAGGATGATGGATTTTGGAGAATTGGCGAAAAGGCTAAGGCAGTAATCGATTTTAGGGAAAAGAAGCGATGAAAGAAGAGAAATACAAGAACGGAAGTTGATAAGGGGGTGGGTACAGCGGATGTCACGGAGAATTAAGTTAGATTTATATCTCCACATTTACCAAGGTTTACTCAGCTATCTCTTCCTAGAATGCTTAGCCTGAAATACTTCACTATGACATTCTTAGAAGTCGTAATCATATCAACCAACTTCCTTTAATATAAAGAAACAACTGCGTTACTTGAAAATTCTAGCGCTAACCTAGCTTTAAACCTTATATTTAAGTTTCGGACTGGAAAAAATACAAATGAACCACATTTCGCTCGTCCCGTATCTGTGCTCGATTTTTGGTAATTAACGATTGTTCATAATCACATGTTAGCACAGGAACAAAGTTTGAAGTTAATCAGCTAACGCATTTATGCATTAGCTGAATATATCTGTTTCTGAATATTTTTTGAGTTCTTACTTTAAATACATAAAAATACGTCTAAATACTTGAACTCTTTCATTACAGGTAGTACCTTACCGGTAATTCGGATTGACAAACTCTTAGAGCTGAGACAATTACATTATAACAGTCTTTTCAGGTGCTAGCTTCACATTCCATCGTAAATCGATCCCATGGGAATCAAAATATTGAGAACGGGATACCAACAAGACAGCATCGTAAAAAGCGGATATGATATCCTAATAGAACCTAACTAAATACCAACATACCACAGATAAACCCGTCTCAATATTCTGCTCGTGTAAACTATAAACAGAAATTGCTATAAATGATAATAAAAAATAAAAAATTAAAGAGATGAATTATACAATCTTGGATTTAAATACATACAAACTAATAATCGATCATTCAATAACTAAAAATCGAGTATTATTTATTATTATTTATACTTCAGGTCTATAGTCATATGGCTGTTTTGACCGCTCACAGATAACTACAATAGAAAAAAATCGAAATGAAAAAATGCAAATATAAGATAAAAATATGCATCAGTAATCTTCGTCGCAGAAACGATTAACACCACCCGTAGTTCACAAGCAAAAGAGTAAGTTCGCAACATTAACAGTCTTTTCATGTGCTAGCTCTCATAGTCTGCCTGATGGTGTGCCTGATGCTATTAGGTAGACTATTCCACGCGTTGATCGCTCGATGTGAATGTCGGAAATGAGATACGCATCTTCCGTGACTCAAAACTACCAATTTTGTTTAAAATGTCTTCTACTTCTCATTCTCTTATTAAACACTATACAATCCAAAGGATACGCATCAACTTGATGAATAATAAGATGCATAGCCAGGAGATCATACATTATCAAACTCTCGCGTTTAGATACTAAACCCAAACTGCTTAAGCAAGAATGATATGAAAGATGTCGTCCATATGTGCGCAACTTCGTAAAGCGACGGGATATAATAATACCAAATTATTTAACGTAGCAAATGCGTACAAGCTACACGTTTACTAGTCCACTAACAAAAATGAAAAAGTCAAGCAGATAAATTATTTAAATGGAATTGGATTTGGCGTTTGAAGCACGGCATAGATGTTGATTGACGGATATGAATAGGCAGTTGATTGCACAAGAGAGGAGCAGCTACAGTGAAGGAGCGGAGTCCAAAGGAGGTAGAGTAGTTTGGGACATGTAAAAGAAGGGAATTACAGGAACGCAAGGAACAGTAAACAGGACGAGAATTATCAAGAAAAGGAAGATTGAGAAATGAAGGGGTATGAAGAGTTACAAGGCGGAAAGCAACGATAAGAAGACGAATTTGAACACGACAATAAATTGTAGGCAAATCGAGAGAAGCAAGATGGTAGGATGTATGATCAAAACGACGAAGACGGAGGAGAATTCGGACAGCTGCGTTGACGATGCGTTGTAGGGGAAGAAGAGTGGATTTAGGTGAGTTGGAAAATAGACTAAGACAATAATCGAGTCTAGAAAAAAAGGAGAGAAGATATTAGAGTCATACAAGAAGGGAAATCGATCAATCTACGAACTTGACGGAGGTTGCGGAGTATCAAGGTAGATGAGTGTACTTTATCTCTAACGAAAGGTTTAAGTGAAAGTCGGTTGTCAAAATGGAAGCCTAGGAAAACGAGATTATCAACGATAGGAATAATTGTAGAATTTAATGATACGGAAGGAGGTTCTACGCCGAAGCGTCGAGGTAGGATCCACATAATTTTGGATTTATCAGGATTCAGAGAAAGGCGAAGGGAAGAAAGATGATTGGAAATTGAGACAAGACAGTCGGAAGCAGAAACACTAAGATCGTGAATACGATAAACAGGTGCATGAGCATAGATGAGAATGTCATCAGCATATTGCATAACATGGAAGTTAAATTTATGAGAAATCGAAGACAAATCACCAAGAAGAAGAGAGAAAAGCATAGGGCCTAATACGGAGCCTTGTGGAACACCGGACGGAATGGACGAAGGATGGAGAGAGAAGAGTTAGAATAGACGCGAAATGTACGGTTTGATAGATATGAAGAAAACCATGATACAGTGGGTAAAGAGAAGCCATAATCATGACAAAGGCGATTGAGAAGAATCGAGTGATCGACGATGTCAAAAGCAGACGATAGATCAAGTGAAACTATGACACTACATAATTTATGATCGCGCGATATCTCCAAATCGTCAATTTCTTTAAGCGAACAAGGAAAGATTGCCGGAGAAACATATTATATCATCAATCTCACCAGCGCATTGAAAGAATGCACAGCATAAGACAAAGTTAACTTTTTAAAACAGTTCTTTATAATATAACACACTTTCCGAGATTTGCTACAAATTATATCGGTGTTTGCTCGTGTCTTTAAATCCTCCTGCACATTATACCAAGATCTTTGGTGGTAGCAGTATTCGTAATAATCTCGTCACCGATAAAGTATTTATGGCACACGTTGGTACTACCGAACCTCATATAAGCACATTTTTTGTATTTAAACTAATTCTTGTTGTAATGGACCAACGATGAACACGGTTTTACATGTCCTGAAAAACTTCACAATCTTCGAGATCCTGAATCACCTTCCACATTTTTATGTCATCGGCAAATGTAAAAATCTTACAATGTTTTAGCTAGTTCAATAGCTGATTGACAAAGATAAAATAACAATGGGTCTAGAACAGATCCCGGGGACTCGGGAACTAAAAGTACGAGGAGAAGAAGACAGACATCGTCCGACTCGAACTCTAAATGATCTAATGTGTCAAAAATCTCTGATCCAGTAAAAAATTATCGAGTTAACATTGTAATTCTGAAGAACAGCTAGCAACATCCGATGAGGAACCCTATCAAACGCTCAACTGAAGTCTATAAATATTGCGTCAACGCAATAACCTTCAGCAAGATGCTCAACCCAATCTTCACGATCGAATGCATGAGTGACCAGGACGAAATCCGTGTTGTGCCCTATTCACGATTCCTAGTTAATTCAAATGAGTAAAAAACGTCTGTTTAATATCCGCTCAAGGACTTTGCAGACCACACTAGTAAGGCTTATTGCACAATAATATGCCGGGAATTTTTGTCCCTATGTTTGAAAATCGGGACAACAATGGCTGTTTTCCAGATATTTGGTAATCTTGATCTACACAAGCAGGAATAAACTGTCTTAAACTCGAAAGTTGAAGCAAACATCTCAGCTATCATGACAGGTGAGGTGACATTTGTACCACAATCTTGTAAAGAAGAAATTGACGCAGGCAGAACTAGTGCTTCACTACCATACGACCAAAATCTCTTGGGATTAGTACATAAATTTTCAGCAATCCAATCTTCAAAGTTTTGTCTCTTTTTATCTTAAGGCTATTGACTATATTGCAAAAAATGGCATACTGCTTCCTGTAAGAACTGTGATGGATACTAAGCTGGAAAATATAATTTATATGACTTAAAACACACCTTAGTTTCGGATCAAACCATGGCAGAAACTTGCTTCTGTACACTCATCGAAAAGAGAAGCGAACTTGTTCGAGTTTTATTAAGGTCGAATGCATAACATGTCACAGCTCATCAACGTTATTACTACTACAGGAAAACGTAGCAACCGATGCGGCCTTAAGCAATGCATTAACATCAGTTCTTTGCCATGATATTTTCCAAATTATAGATTCATCATTATCTTTCAAAATATCGGAATTGTGCATGTAGTCAAACTATATCATGCAGTAATCACTCAAACCAATATAACTCCTGCATTTAATATTACACACATTCGTGACCAGTTTAGAAAATATCAGGTCAATACAAGATTCATGATTAGCTGTGAACTGCTAGATGATTGTATATGTTGCTCTAGCATAAGGTCATTTGTAAGAAATCTTCACGAGCATATACCAGGTTTGAAAGTGTCGTTAGCTAGTATATAACACCTTTCATATCCAGCACATTTAATATTAAAGTTGCCGACTAAAAAAGATTTATTTTTACGTGGCAAATGCGTGCCGGCGCACGCTTACTTGACCACAACAAAAAAGTAAATCATTTTTCGAGGAGATGAGTACGGATGCGGCATTTGAGTGCAATAAAGGAGGGAGCGCAACGGACGTCAAGTGGGAGCTGATTCCAGGCGAGTAGGGCGGCAACGAGGAAGGATCGGAGATCGTAGTTGTTAGAGTAATTGGGAACGTAGAGTATAAGGGAATTACGAGAACGCAGTGATTGGAGAATTTGCGAAAAGGCTGAGGCAGTAATCGATTTTAGAAAAAAGAAGTGATGGAAGAATAGACATACAAGAACGGAAGTCGATATGGGGGGGTGGATACGGCTGATGTCACGAAGAATTGAGTTAGACGAGCGGATCTTGTCTCGGACGAAGGGTTTAAGGGAAAGGTGATCATCGAAATGGAATCCTTAGAAAGTGAGATTGTGGACTACGGGGATGATTGATGAGGCAAAAAATATATGGGGGGGGGAGATATATGTTTGGTTGACGGGGTAGGATCCACATTATTTTAGACTTGTCTGGGTTTAGAACGAGACGATGATGGGAGAGACGTTTGTAAATAGAAGAAAGACAGTTAGAGGCATAAATTGCGATATTGTGTATACGATGGGCGGCTGCATGATCATTTATGAGGATGTTATCGGCGTATTGCATGACGATAAAGGAATAAGGTTTGATAAACGGAGAGAGATCGCTGAGTAGAAGAGAGAAAAGTAGGGGGTCTTAGGACCTAACCTTGTGGTACCCCGACTAGTATATATTCTTTCTGTTTCGAATATTTCCTTAGTAAGCCAACGAATTTATCGTCCAGCACTTAAGTTTGCGGAGACCAGTAGCACATACAAGTTCTAAAATGACCTGGATGCAACCTAATCGAGTGATCTTTCGTCTCCGTCGCTTCGACCACACATCCACATATTTTGCCCAACTCTCCTGGCCCACCATCCACATCCGCATCAAACTCCGCCTTCTTCTCGTTACCTTTCGTCTCATCGCTGTCGGCTCCTTATCGTTCATCAACCTTCCTTTCTTAGACGATACTCGCCCCACCTCGCTATCGCTTCGTTCCTGTCATACCCTCTTACTCCACGTTCCTAATTACTCCAACAACTACGGTCTCCGATCCTTCCTCGTCGCCGCCTCACTCGCCTGGAATCAACTCCCTCTCGACGTCCGCCGCCCCCTCCTTTATCACATTCAAACACCTCCTCCGTTCACACCTTCTCGACACCTGATTCACAGTCTTGTTTTGTTGTGGTCATGTAAGCGTGCGCTGGCACGCATTTGCCACATTAAAATAAATCTTTTTTTAAGCTACCCTCTGAGATAGGATCAGCTTTTTCCACGGCACGAATGGTCGTCAACGCACTACACGAAATTTTTTTATCGTTTTATAATTTTTTTATTTATCTATCATGGACGACAGATCAGCACGTACACGTCTAAGCAGTAGTCGTTCCTCAACTGAAAGATCTTTGAATATTTTGACAATCTTACCATTTAATCGAAAACCTAGTAATAGTGAACATACATCCTTCGATTTTTTACCTATCCGGAATAAGCTCCTAACATTCAGCCTACTCACAATATCGTCATCTCTTTCTACGGAAATATCTGATAAGATTGAGCGGATTGAGTTGACGTCCTCGTCAACACGAGTTTGTACATGATTGAGGACGATTATTGAGCATTACTAAAAATATCACAATTCCCTCTCCGAGAGGTGTGAGTTCGATAGTTTTCATTTATAGCATCATTAGTACATCCCTCAGAAACCTTTTTGCTATTGATGTAACCTACGTTATGTATCTCACTTCCGACTTCCACATCATCGCCAAATTGTTCTAGGAGTATATGCATTTTATCTGAATGAAGAATAATAATAGACTTTGGACCATTCTGTGCTTGAGAAGGATTACATTCAATTTGTGAATCTGAGTGGTAGTCGTGTGAAGTTAATAAGTAATTCCCACTTTCGTCCTAGGCTGGAAACAGAATTCGCAGGATTCGACAAATATTAATCTCGAATTTACATGCCTCCAAACAAAAAGAAATCAGAAATTATTTTGCGCCAAGTTGGTTGTGATATTTGGACAACCATATCGATTCCACAATCAGATAATAACAATCTATCTGTAAAGCGATTTATAAGTGGATTTTGCGCTGCGCCTATTCTTGTAAAATAAATAACAAAGTCGAGTCAATGTATCGAAAGATGAATCCAACATTACCAATGATGGAGTTAGTAATGAAGGATGCTTAGAAATACCAGATACATATGACGTTACTAATATTAATACAAATCAGGCTTCAGACGATGTGACCACAACTAAACAACAAAATCAGCAGTGGCAAAGGATTTATGCAGAAAGTTCAAGTGAGTATCATGCTCGATTACGAGATCATCGACATTCACGAATGATTCAAACGTCAAATGTGGGATCTGAAAGCAGCGTATATTTTGATAATTGCAGTAAATCAAATTTCGTCGAGGGCACACGTCGCAGTTATCAGTTGGATGTACCTCGTGATATTGGCAAATTGAGTTGTGACAAAGTCATTTCAGTGACTAACTCAGAAAAGCACAACGACGTATCCGTCGTTGTGCTTTTTCGAATATCAATATTCGAAATTGATAGCGCTCCAGCAACCATCCAGGAACTATCCAGCAATGCTAACGTCATTAATTTGGACTTAATTGTAAATCATAATAGCACACAGACTCGAGAGGCGTACCGATGTCATTGACACAATATTATCTGAAGCTAATATGCAACACTGTGAACACCAGCATGGCATACATATTACAGCCACTAGTGCAGATCTCAATAAATTGACCGGCTACAATCACTTAATGCTATACCTCGACAAGCAAGTGGGTCCATCATCCCAAATAAAGACTGATCATTCTACTCGTAAAAAATATATTTTAATAGCAAACGTAATTGCGTCAACTGCTTGATGATGGCATAAATCAAATACGTTCAATTATTTCAGTACTCTCTTTCAGAATCGGTGTCCAAAATACGAGACCATTCGGTATTTAGAATTTATAAGCCATGACATTCAGCCTTAAGGAAACCTCGCCTTCTCAAAGTGGTCGTTAACTCTATAGAGATCGCTGGTGTTATAATTCGTAATTCTTTTCGATTAAGAGGTTCGGGAATTAGGATCCTTCGAGACCTAGATTTTAAAGATCGAAGAAAAATTTTAGACACTAAAAATAGCTTATTGGCCGAAACAAGAAAGGTGAATCGAACCACATGATCTAAAATTTTCAGATTGTGCAGAGCCGTTTACAAAATCAACGGGAAGGGCTATTAAATCTCTCAGAGATACCCAGGAGGCTATTGTATGATTCTGCGTATAATAGTTGTGTCTCTGTTGAAAAATTGTTGCCATGTAGATTGGTGTTTGGCAAGATTTATTTCGACTGCTTATAAAAGTGATGAACTGGTAAACAACACATATAAACCTCCTTTAATGTATTGAATTCTAATGACGTAGCTTGTTTAATAAGTTTGATGAAATTACATATATCTTAAACCAATCTAAACCATCTTTGACAGTTTTCACAGAGACATGACTTGGTAATTCTATATCTGACAATGAAATATCCGTGCATGGCTACGAATTTTATCGAAGTGATAGAACTTAAAAGAGAGGCAAGGGTGTCATTGCATATGTTCGAAGCGATTGCACTTTTGCGGTGCTACAAATTTATGTAGATTTATTAAACAATAATTATCAATAATTATGAAATAGAGTGAGCCATTACCAACTATTATGATATTTATTTATCGCAGTCCATGTTCGGACACCACAGGTCTTGTTGCTTTGCTTCAAATCTTTGTTGAATATAGGGCACTTATACTAGGTGATTTTAATATGCCAATAGTAGACTGTAATAGCTACAAGCAATATATGATCAGATCATGTTGTTTTAATAATACACCCAAATACAGATTCTGCGCGACAAAAATGTGGTCAACCACTGTAGTCTCTTCGTTTTCTTTAGCGTTTGTCACGTATGATGGCGGGATCCCCTACTTTGGAATACCTTTTCCATTTCATGCGGTCTGCGGTGTATCTGTGTTACAGGCCAACATTCACTAAATCTCGGCTTATGGTGTCGATCCAACGCTGTTCTGGTCTTCCTTTTGGGTGCTTTCCATCCACTTTGAGGTCGAACCCCATCTTGGCCTCAATCATTACGAATCGACGCTCTGCATTTTTGGTCATTGGCCAGAATTCGGAGCCATAAATCGCGACGGATGTGACCGCATTATGTAAACCTTTTCTTTTCTCCGATCTTCCGTCTGCTGTAATAGTGGATCCTAGGTATCTGAATGTTGACGTCCGAATGTGGTCTTGATCTTCGATCCTGGTCGTAAGTCCATCATCAGTGTCCATCGTTAGATATTCAGTTTTTCGGACTTTAAGGCGTAGAACAAACTGTTTGAGCAGGGTAATCCATGTCTTGTCGTGCCTCACCGCGTTTATATCGAGAATGAATGAATAGGACCGATTAAGTTTTGATTCCTGATAAACCCCTACGGTGATTGGGAACATCCAATTGTTTTGAACATCCAATTGCTTTGCACACGCGACTAGTCGGTCTTTTATATAACAACATGATCCACTCAACAAGCTCTTCCGGTATTTTGTGGCATCTCAACACATACCATATAACCTCGTATGAAACGTGATCGAATGCTTTCTTAACCCTCCTTATTCTCTTAGCACGGGCTTGAGAAAGTCAATGGCAAAAGGTCAACCACGTGTGATCAACTCGTTTAAAGCATATCTTGCTCGGATTAGACAATATCTACAGTATGTATTATGGCAAAACGCACATATCCTTGGTGTTAAATACTCATGGAATTTCTTACGAGATACTCTTCGGTACTTGTTAAGATATTTTCAATTAAGAAATTTTGGTAGATTAATTACACCATGTTGGATTAACAGTAAAGTTAAACGTGTAATCAAGGAGAAGGATAGTGCCTATAATAGCTTTAAAAATGGTAAAACCACATTTTGTAAATATAAGCAACTTCGTAATAGTGTGACAGGTTTTAAAAGAAAGAGAAGGTTGAATTTTGAGAAGAACTTATTCAGCCGATGTCTTATAGATCCGCGTAACTTCTTTAACTATGTTTCGTTTAAGCAAAAGACAATAAAAACTGTTCAATAAGAAATACTAGCAGTGTGTTTCTATCGGACAGCTCTCAATTTGAAAATGAATTTGCCTAGCATTAAGGCTTATCTACAGTTTCAGTGTATGATTATAGGGAACCACCTACATAGGATTATTCGAATGAGTGCGTTTGTAGCATAAACTACTTATTGTGATACCATGACGTTTTTAGGGAACTTTGCCTATTTAAGAGATAAGCAAGTGCTGGTCCATGATCTTGCAAATACTCTGTGTACCCCCTATACAGCATTTTCCCTGCTTCGGTCGGTTTGGGAAAACTTTCCATTGATTTGATCAACTTGGTTATTTGTCCAGTATTTAAATGGATGATAAATCTTTAGTTACCAACTGCAGATCATAAGTCTTACTTGTGTATGATGCCGAGTATTATAACGATTGTCGTCTCGGAGGATAATCTTATATCTTGAAACAAAATTCTTATTTCGGCTCACTTAATAAACTCGGCCAAATGCTTTCTCTGGATCCGCAAAATACGTGGCAGTTTGGACGAACTTCCAAAATCCTCCAAAAATTTTTGAAGGAGTGAATATCTAATCCATAGTTCTAAGAGCTCGGCGAAAAGCCACATTGATCTCTTATAACTCTTAGTGATATCGATGCAGATTTAAAAACCTTCGAATGTGAAACATAATAAATCTGATCGAACACTTGTGTTTGTATGACCACAAATTATTTTCGCCACAAAATTTGCAAAGCATCGAAAACGTATCATAAACGGACCACAATTTGTATATGCAAATACTGTAATAAATCATGTACATCAGTGCTCCATACTTCGAAATGCACAAAATTATAATAATGTATATTAAATAACAAATTCAATAATTTCTTAAATTGTTTAATTAAATTATAACAAATTAAAATAATTTGTTAAAATTATCATATAATTAAATATAGAATTAAAAAAATTACGTTCTATGTTTATTAACTATAATTAATTAATAATAATTTTTTTATTGTTAATAAAGAAATTTTAATATAAAAATTTTATATAATTAATAATATTTTTTTATTTTATATAGTATATATATGTTTTCAAGAAATTGTATGTAAAATGGATAATCAATAATAATACCAATAATTGCATAATTCGAAAATGCCTAGCTGAATGTAGTTTACTTTCACATTTGATTTCGTATCAATTCTTAAGCAATTTTTAAAATATCTCTGCAACGATTGTAAAACCACATGCCAAAATATCGACCACAACAAGGATCTTTGTCCGTTTCCACCGAGATTGTAACGTTAATTTTTTATTTTTAATAGTATGGATATGTTGCGGAGGATATAGTAATGATATGGAATGGAGGATCAATCGAAGGCCGTAACTACTAACCTAATATTATTATCACAAGTCAAAATGTGTTGTTTTTACCCAATCACTACTTAGTACAAATAAGCTCATTTTTCGACTTTGCTTGTAATTTTATTGTTTACAGAACATTAAATAGAATGAAACTTAAAATCTATTATTATATATATATATAATTTAATCGTAGAATGTGTAAAACTGTGCTTTGAGAGCTAAAAAGCTTCAGTTTCATAATTGTAAATTTTGCCAAAAACCGGAGTTCGATTACATGCAGAGCAGACTTCCTTATCACTCCTAGACGATCTGATGGTAGCCGGCAACACTCATCAGTAGGGTGAACTACCATCAGTCGTTTCGGCTGCCTTGTGATATATTTAAAAGGCATCTCCGAGAATTTGCTAACGTAGTAGCATGGGCATAGCCTCTTTAAACTAACAACGTGCTTTCCGGATCATCCTAATTTTATTCGGCAGGAATTTTAATTGCTGTCGCTGCTTGCTTTCATGCAGGATCCCTTTGTCGGATACGTTTTTATAATTTAATCGTAGAATGTGTAAAACTGTGCTCCGGGAGCTAAAAAGCTTCAGTTTCATAATTGTAAATTTTGCCAAAAACCGGAGTTCGATTACATGCAGAGCAGACTTCCTTATCACTCCTAGACGATCTGATGGTAGCCGGCAGCACTCATCAGTAGGGTGAACTACCATCAGTCGTTTCGGCTGCCTTGTGATATATTTAAAAGGCATCTCCGAGAGTTTGCTAACGTAGTAGCATGGGCATAGCCTCTTTAAACTAACAACGTGCTTTCCGGATCATCCTAATTTTATTCGGCAGGAATTTTAATTGCTGTCGCGGCTTGCTTTCTCACAGGATCGCTTTGTCGGATACGTTTTTATAATTTAATCGTAGAATATATATTTGAATCGTCAGGAATTGAAATACTTCCAACTGGGATCCTCGCAGGACACATAATGATATTTAATATGTTGTAGAATTACCAGCAAAAACCAACACAGTTAGTTAAAATCGATAAGAGCAATGCTTGAAAAACATGTTTCATCGTCGTATTTACAATGTTCCGATTTAGAACAACTGATGCAAGATAACCCGAAAGTTGGACGCTTTTACATGCTTCCTAAGACTCATAAACAGACAAATCCATGTTTAGGTAGACCAATAGTGAGTAACATTGGGATGGAAACGGAAAAGATTAGTAAGCTATTACATAAAGAACTAGAGCCTCTGCTCTAGTCGTGAATGCCCGGCACAATATGTTGGTGAATCTGGTCGTAGTCTAAGCAGCAGATTATGCAACAGACGAGCCGATATTAAGGCAAAATGACCAACAGATGCTGTTGTGATTCATTCATTAGATCATAATAAAGATGATGTTTTTGATTATAATATTATTTCCTTATCTAATGATAAGATAAGAAGAAAACATAAAGAAATGAACCTTATTGGACAAATTTCAACTGATATTATGGGACAGGTGTAACTTTATGCCTCTTCATGAGGAAAACATAGTGATATATTTATGAGTACACCAGTGAGTGTCCCAGGGCAGGTGTAACAACAAATTATATTTTATATATTTTCACACTTTTAAGTATCACTGTTAAACAGCATTTCTATTAAAAAGAATTTAGTATGGAAGTATTTCAATTCCTGACGATTCAGATATATGAATGATCCGTGTGAGGATCCTTTCATCTTCCAAACAAGCATCAATCTATGCACATGTACATTTTCTAGCATTTTTCTATACATACGGTGTGGTTCCTAAAGGTTTGTGTATAAAAAAAGTCTCTGCATTAGTCCTAATGTCGCTCAAAAATGGTGTTATTCAAAAACTGATATAATTCTACGAAACATTTATAAAAAGGCAGAAATTGCATTGGTAATTGCCACACTTAAGTTTTATAATCGTGTTAAGAACGTGAGCTGCAATTTTGCATTTGATCAGTATACATATAAAAAATGTATGGCAATCAAGGCTAAAAAAGCAAGCGTTTTGGTGGGTAGACATGTTTCAATTTCCGAACTAGAAAATTTTCATTATTTTGCCAATAGACGCACTCGATGTAGTACAACGTTTAAACATCCTCCCTATACTAAGGAGGATGTTTCTTGGTAATTCTACAACATATTATATATATTCTATATATCCTCATCAGATCATGACATAGAATAGACAGCAGTAAAAACTTTAAAAGATCATGTCCGGAACGAAGATCATGTCCGGAACGAAGAATAGACAGCAGGAAAAACTTTAAAATATCATGTCCGGAACTAAGAAATCAGGGATCGTTTTAGCATAGTGCCAATAATAGAGAAACTTCGCGAGAAACGACTACAATGGTACGGCCACGTATTCCGCGCAAGCGAACACCAACCATCAAATAGGTTCGTCGCCGTGACAGTTGATGGAAATCGTCCGATAGGATGGCCGAAATTGCGATGGATGGACGTCATACGTCATGATTTGATAAGTGTTGGACTAGAAACCAAAGACGCCATAAATAGAACTAAGTGGAGGCGACTTTCAAAAGCCGCAGACCCCGTACCTACACGGGAAAGACGCTAAAAAAAGAAGAAAAGAAGATCATGAAATAGAACCTAATTATTCTCGAAATATTCAAAGTCGCTATTTATGTCCAGTCATCCTATGTGTGACGACAAACTTCAACAACAATATACGCGTTTCGCTCTAACGGAGCTCATCAGTACCGTGACTTTAATAATCATCCATAGGTACCAATATATAGATTGTATCGTATGGGATCATGAAGATCGATTGAAATCGGGACTGGTGATCCTTTGATGGATGCTTGTTTATGTATTGAATAGTTGCTAGGTCACACAAGGTGACTTTCGCATTGAAAACCAGCTACAGAATCCCTCCTTCATGATATCCAATTCCATACACCCTGACTACTAACGGCGCCATTGCCACAGCCGTTTTCGTTTCGCCCGCTTTTTGCCACATGTTGTTGGCCCCGGGCTCGTCAGAAGGCTGACTACTAACTCTTCGCCTTTTGAAATTTGACTTATCCGAGATTCGAGCTGTCGCTCTCCGTACTTGGCTTGCGCTCTGACTGCTAGACTACGAATCCAGGATTACCAGATTTCACACAGTATATGAAACCTTCTATCATAATGTCCAGAAACTGCATTGTCCGAGATGCTCTCTGGCATGCTTGTAAACGGCTGTGGCAATGGCGCCGTTAGTAGTCAGGGTGTATGGAATTGGATATCATGAAGGAAGGATTCTGTAGCTGGTTTTCAATGCGAAAGTCACCTTGTGTATGCTACCACGTTAGCAAATTCTCGAAAATGCCTATTTAATATATCACAAGGCAGCCGAAACGACTGATGGTAGTTCACCCTACTGATGAGTGCTGCCGGCTACTATCAGCTCGTCTAGGAGTGATAAGGAAGTCAGCTCTACTTGTTATCGAACTCCGGTTTTTGGCAACATCTACGATTATAAAACTGAAGCTTATTGGCTCGCGGAGCACAGTTTAACATAGCCGGATATAAAATTATAAAAATGTATCCTCCAAAGGATCCTGTGAGAAAGCAAGCAACGACAGCAAGTAAATTTCCTGCCGAATAAAATTAGGATGGTCCGAAAAGCACATGGTTTGTTTAAAGAGGCTATAGAGGCTATGCCCATGCTATCACGTTAGCAAATTCTCGGAAATGCCTATTTAATACATCACAAGGCAGCCGAAACGACTGATGGTAGTTCACCCGACTGATGAGTGCTGCCGGCTACCATCAGCGCGTCTAGGAGTGATAAGGAAGTCTGCTCTACTTGTAATCGAACTCCGATTTTTGGCAACATCTACGATTATGAAACTGAAGCTTATTGGCTCCCGGAGCACAGTTTAACACAGCCAGATATAAAATTATAAAATGTATCCTCAAAAGAATCCTGTGAGAAAGCAAGCAACGACAGCAAGTAAATTTTCTGCCGAATAAAATTAGGATGGTTCGGAAAGCACATGGTTAGTTTTAAGAGGCTATGCCTATGCTATTACGTTAGCGAATTCTCGGAAAAGCCTATTTAATATATCACAAGGCAGCCGAAACGACTGATGGTAGTTCACCCTACTGATGAGTGCTGCCGGCTACCATCAGCTCATCTAGGAGTGATAAGGAAGTCTGCTCTACTTGTAATCGAAATCCGGTTTTTGGCAACATTTACAATTATAAAACTGAAGCTTATTAGCTCACGGAGCACAGTTTAACTCAATCAGATTTAAAAACTATATATATTGTATGCTCATCTTAAGTATTTCCCAGATCCTCGAGGGATTCCATAGATCAGAGATCATTCTTGGGAACCATGGCCTTATGCGGAGCCGTAGGAGGCAATACGATAAAGACTATAACTTCCCAAGCAACAAAGTTGGCTAGAGTGTATGCCGACACTGTATTCGTAAAAGGTATCTATGGAGAACTAAATTTTACTGCTATAACCCTGTTAGGTCACATTCTATGTAGGGAGGAGACAAGGCCAGACTTCACTGATAGGTTTGAGGCTAAATATGGCGCAGGGAATATCTGGGAAATGGATGACAGTGCGGACACCCTCGATAGAAAGATTAAAAGTGATTCGCACAAAAGTTTCAATAACAAGAAGATTGCTAGAGAGATTGCTCAAATGTTTACTACATAATTTCCATATGTTTGATGTGTTTAATTTTATTTATGCTTGCTGTGCCTGTTTGAGAAACCTGATCAATTACTATCTGCCTTTCTTTTCCACTGCGTATAAGCTCCTCAACCAGGACGATCCTTGGCAGTCCTGGTTTTTGGAGTGGCTCATTAATAAGGATCCCCTGGTACTACCTAAGCCGCACAAAGCATGTCATGAAAAGTGTCCCGGGTCAATTTTATCAACTATGTACTTTCAAAGTAAAGGTTTTTGGCAACCTTGTTCCCCATGTTTATATTTTGCTCCCAAATAAAGCAGAGGCTACTTATTTGGAAGCCTTTACTATTCTCAAAACTTTACTCAATATTTCTGTTTCCTACATAATTACAGATTTTGAAATGGGATTGATTAATGCACTAAAAGCATCTTTTGAAAGTACGATGGGTGGATGCACTTTTCATCTAGGTCAGGCAGTATATAGGAAGTTACAAAGATGTGGACTCTCTTTGCTCTATAATAATGATGAAAATTTTAGAAGATTGATAAAATCTTCTTAATTTAACATATTCTCCTCCAGATCGTGTTCCAACATTCTTTTCTTTGATATCCGAAAACTTATTGCTCAATTATTCATATGCTGCTGAATTAATAGAATATTTCAAACGACAATATATTGGCGATGAATCTAGATCATCTATTTATTCTATTTTATTCTGGAATTGTTATCTAAGAGTTTTGAATATATCCCTAGAACGATAAATTCTCTTGAAGCAGGCATAGATCGTTAAATTCATTGTAAATTGTGGCACATGTTAACTTAGGAAAATTTATTGACTTGTTAAGACAAATAAATGAACGGAATAAGGGATTAATTTTACAGTGTAGGAAAAAATAGTGTTAACTGAACGAGATTTTAAAACATAAGCTCTTTTAATTGAAATTTTAAAATTTTTTAAAAGATACTATGAACTAGAATTTTTTGAAATTCTAGGTAATTTGATGTTTTGGAAGGTCGATAAAGACGTTTTTCTTTAATAAATTTGATTTATTTTATTTTAATTTTGCTTTTAAAATTGGTTGGTATAAATTTTCTTGTTCTTTCTCGTTTAAATCTTCGTACTGATATAATAGGTGTTAGATCTATATCTTTAAATGAAATATTTATTTTTGTTCTACATGAAGTTTCTTGGCCTTTGAAATGACGAGTTTTTATATAGGTTATGATCAAATATATCTCTATCCTATCCGTTTCGTTAACATTTCATAACGCAATAGAAGTAGAATGAAATGTTGTCAACAGGTAGAAGAAAGAAAATGTTTTAAAAGTAAATATACTAACCTAAACTACAAAATAAATCAAAACATCACATGCGCCACAGCTGGTATAATTTATGTTGCAAACTGTCAAAAGTGTCATGCACAGTATGTAGGCAAAAGTGGATAGTCGCTGAATGTAAGATTAAATAACCGCCGAAGCGATTTAATAAAGAAGTTAGTCAACCGAGACGCCATAGTTAATCATTGTGTCAAATGCAACGATACCACCACTGATTGCTTCACATATTGTGTTATAGCGGGCAATGTCGATGAAAAAGTCACCCGCAAAAAATTAGAACAACAGTGGATAGGTCAATTGATGTGCGACAAAGGAAAAGGTATCAATATAGAACACACATATTTTTGGCGACCAGATAAATTTTATACAGACAAAGTCTTTTTCAGATTTTATGACTCTTATTACTGTATTTTTATAGATTGAAAAAGTACTATATTCGGACGGAACGTTTTAAATAAAAAGTCTCTGTTCTTTGCTAGTGTTTATAGTAGTAAAATATTTTTTTGGCTATTTACTACCTTGGATATTATATACCTGAACTCAATGGAGAGTCCTAGCAGGCAGTGTAATTAATCTTTACCAAGGAGAAAACTATAACAATATATGTACATATATATAATCAGAGCACTTGATTTATATCTGTCTTTCTTTTGGCGGTTTAACTCAATTACAATATATACAAAAAGGATCTCATAATGGACGATCCCGTCAACAGCCGGTTTAATGATCATTACATATATATCACAAAAAGATATAAATCACAAAGAGCTAATATATTATCTCACTTTCAATTCCTGCGATTTTGTATTCACAATAAAGTTATTCCTAAAGCTTTACATCTAAAAAACAATGCAAGTTAATTTTTTACTTATTGACAAATTAAAAGACCAGAAATTACATCAAATATGGTAATGTACTACGGCAAACTGAATTTAAATTACTTCGTGTTCTTAGAGATTTTTGTGCAGCGGCTTGGGGATATTGCGTTGATGACTGATAATTTGTAATATGATAAGCTTTTAAAACAAAAAACGTAAATTGTCGTCACTATGTCATCGGGTAGTACATCCTCATGAACTTAAAAATTACACTCAGAATCCGTCACGACATC
Source organism: Pomphorhynchus laevis (assembly GCA_012934845.2). Classification (NCBI taxonomy): domain Eukaryota; kingdom Metazoa; phylum Acanthocephala; class Palaeacanthocephala; order Echinorhynchida; family Pomphorhynchidae; genus Pomphorhynchus; species Pomphorhynchus laevis. Next base: position 57,923 of record WNNJ02000601.1, on the reverse strand, counting down.
TCAACAGACAAACGCCAGTGCAAACTGAATGCTTAGGCGATAATATCGTTAAAATTTCGAATATTAAACTTACTGATTTTCAACATAGTATATTATCTCGAGGGTTATCGTTTGTTCCAACACCTGTTGAGTTTAATTGTTATAACTTCACACAAAATCTGCGCAAAATTGGGTGTGTTGCAGCAGATGAAAAGACAATGAAAGATTACAATTTAACGAGTACAATCACTAAGGCAATCTTGTCAATCGCTGTAATAAAGATGTATATTGACGTTCTACCGAGATACAAGGGTATTCGTATTATTACAGTGGATCAATTTAAGGTGATTAAAGAAGTCGGAAATGATGAGTCTATCGAAGTAAAACCAGCTGACAAAGGCGGAAAAATAGTTGTGTGGAATACAGCTGATTACATTAACGAGGGCTGACGGGAATTGAACAGCGAAGCATATACTGCTATTTAAGAGGCTGACCATAATTATATAGTACATAATGTATCTAATGATATTGATCGGCTGTATAGAGAATCAAGTGGTGAACTTAAGGTGTTATTACCTAAGCCGGGTGGGACGTATCTTCTACCAAAAAATACACAAAGGAATTGTGCCATGTCCTGGCCGACCTATCATTAGCAACATTGGTACGGTAACATAAGCACTGTCTCGACATGTACATTTTAAGCTGCTTCCCGTTCTTCGCAAAACACCCTCATATTTGGGAAGCACCGACGAATTCTTACGTAGGTTCACAGAAATATGCAACGACTTTGATGATAATACCATTATTATAACTCTTGACGTTGAATATTTATATGCGTTTATCGATACGGAAAAGGGACTCGAAACGATTTCGAGCATTCTGTCTAAAAACGAATTTTGAATGGAGAGTAAACGACTAATTGAATCCCTCAAGCTCAATTATGAATCAAATACGTTCAATTTCAATAATAAACTTTGTAAACAGCTCCAAGGAACGGCAATGGGAAGCCCAGTTGGACCGTCTTACGCAAGTTTATACTTGTCTGAAGTCGAGCAGTCATTTATTGAAAAACAAATGCTGAAACCGAAATTATGGCTTCGCTATATCGATGACATTTTCTGTGTATTACTGGCTGCTTGTACAAACGAAGTAACTGCATGCTTTTCAACTGGTTAAGCCATACGCATGATACGTTTGAAAGAATTCTGGAAAGAAGAATACCTTGAATAAGCCCGATACATGCACTACAATTAACTGTGTGTACGTTGCAACCTGTGTAATGTGTTTTAAGCAGTATGTCGGTGAAACATCAGCACAATTTAGCATCAGAATAAACAATCGCCGTTGTCACATAAACAAAAAACAAACACAGGTGACGCGGTAAATCACGCAATACAACACGGTGTTACTGAAAATATCTAGCGCTATAAATATACGATTATTGAAGGCAACTGAGGGGATTCTAAGTTACGCAAGGCAAGAAAAGCTTATTGGATTAGCTAACTGATGGCTGTTGTGCCATTTGGATACAGCTGCTAATGATGTAATGGCAGGACATAACATGAATCCACTATAGGTCATTTAACTTAATGTTATTGCATTCATTTCTTTATATGCAATATTTTCTAAAATTTTTGTTGAAATTGTAGATAATTTGACTTGATAACGAACCAAGTGAGGATCGAAACGTTGTCGAAATAAACAATTTGTCTCTGGTCTTCGGTTGGTTACTGTAACGATCATTTATTATTTGCACGTATCCAATATGGATCCCAGCCAGCAGCTATTGAATTCAGTTTTATTATATATATTACCGACATCAGCTATTTTTGGAAAGGACTTAAACCATACTACAAAAAGAATTAATAGATAGTGACCTAGTAGCATGTAAGACTAAAAAGGAAATTGTTTTGTAATTTTGATAAACTGGAATATATAGCATTAGATAATGAAGTAATAAATGACAACAAATTTAAGGAAGTATCATGTGATAATACTTTACGAAGTCAAACTAAATTTAAAACTTTCTTGAAAGAAGCTAATTGAGAAGAGGACATGAAGCCCAGCAAATACGCCTGCATGACGCCGATCTATAAATTTGTGCAGGTCGCCGTGGAAACGCTTGGTGCGTTGGGCGAGTAGTCGGGAGGCCTAATGCACAAAATAGGTCGGCGGATAATAGCAGTGACCGAAGAGCGGCGGTCTACGGATTTCCTGCTGCAGCCGTAACGACTGAATGTAGTTCACCCTACTGATGAGTGCTGCCGGCAACTATCAGCTCGTCTAGGAGTGATAAGGAAGTCTGCTCTACTTGTAATCGAACTCCGGTTTTTTGAAACATTTACAATTATAAAACTGAAGCTTATTAGCTCACGGAGCACAGTTTAACTCAATCGGATTTAAAAGCTATATATATTGTATGCTCATCTTAAGTATTTCCCAGATCCTCGAGGGATTCCATAGATCAGAGATCATTCTTGGGAACCATGGCCTTCTGCGGAGCCGTAGGAGGAGGCAATACGATAAAGACTATAACTTCCCAAGCAACAAAGTTGGCTAGAGTGTATGCCGACACTGTATTCGTAAAAGGTATCTATGGAGAACTAAAGTTTACTGCTATAACCCTGTTAGGTCACATTCTATGTAGGGAGGAGACAAGGCCAGACTTTACTGATAGGTTTGAGGCTAAATATGGCGCAGGGAATATCTGGGAAATGGATGACAGTGCGGACACCCTAGATAGAAAGATTAAAAGTGATTCGCACAAAAGTTTCAATAACAAGAAGATTGCTAGAGAGATTGCTCAAATGTCTACTAAATAATTTCTATATGTTTGATGTGTTTAATTTTATTTTTGCTTGCTGTGCTTGTTTGAGAAACCTGATCAATTACTATCTGCCTTTCTTTTCCACTGCGTATAAGCTCCTCAACCAGGACGATCCTTGGCAGTCCTGGTTTTTAGAGTGGCTCATTGATAAGGATCCCCTGGTACTACCTAAGCCGCACAAAGCATGTCATGAAAAGATTTTCATGGATGCTACCGAATCTCAGGTTGGCATTGTGGGATCAGAAGGGAAGTTGTACACATATGAATTACCATATGAAGTTTAAATTTTCGAGTCTGAATTATTAGCCGCCTGGTGTGGTCATCAACTAAACCCAGACGCTGAGATATCCACAGACAATCAAGGAGTGTATCATTGTCCTCAAAGGGAGAGCGAGACCAGTGCCAATGGGCAACCTTTACCTACAGGGTATGCATGGTATACCTATACATTCGATACCGACTGCGTCTAACCCAGCAGACATACCTAGTCGCTTGTAAGATACTACCCTTTCTCTCCTTTTTGCTTGTTTTTTCCTCCCGGACATCACAGCTAATACCCACGTAGCTACGTGTCTTCCGTGTCGATCTATCTAGTAGAATCACACGAGATGTCCTTTCGTCTGACGGTCGAAAGGCAGGAGGAATTTTTCAAGAAAAAGCATATATATATTGTAATTGAGTTAAACAATAAGAGCACTTGATAATTTTAATTCACACTAATAAATCAGAGCACTTGATTTATTTCTGTCTTTTTTTTGGCGGTTTAACTCAATTACAATATATACAAAAAGGATCTCATAATGGACGATCCCGTCAACAGCCGGTTTAATGATCATTACAAATATATCACAAAAAGATATAAATCACAAAGAGCTAATGAAGTAATAAATGACAACAAATTTAAGGAAGTATCATGTGATAATACTTTACGAAGTCAAACTAAATTTAAAAATTTCTTGAAAGAAGCTAATTGAGCAGAGGACATGAAACCTAGCAAATACGCCTGCATGACGCCTATCTACAATTTTGTGCAGGTCGCCGTGGAAACGCTTGGTGCGTTGGGCGAGTAGGCTGGAGGCCTAATGCACAAAATAGGTCGGCGGATAATAGCAGTGACCGAAGAGCGGCGGTCTACGGATTTCCTGCTGCAGAGGTTGAGCGTTGCAATCTAACGCTACAACGATAGTTGCATTCTGGGAACGGTTGAGCGGACGAGCGATCGGCAAGACTTGGACATAATTTATTATTTGTAATTTACGTTTTATTTCTTGTGTATGAAAATTTAAAAACACTTGAAAGAAATTTATCGTCAAAAAAGGATAAGTTCACTAACATATAATTTGTCTTTATCAAAAAATGCAAAACATGCATTTTTATATCTCCTCCCAAAATACGCAAAGAAGAACATGCGGCTATGCCAATTGTTGCTTCCTATATGACATACGCGCATAAATTGTCTAAATATATCGCACAAAAGTTAAAATCAAAACTTATTGGATAACATTTTTCATGTATAAATGATGGTATTTATTGAATTCTCCCAAAGGATTCACAATATGGATGTGGTAGATAAAAAATGCATTTGTTTTGATGTAATATCAATGTTTACTAATATACCTACATTGAAGGCCAAAGGATAGCATGTAATTTACTATCTGAAGGAAATCCTGACGACATAAACTTAGCATACCATCAATGGTTCGATATATTAAAAATGTGTACTATTGGCATGACATTTGAATTTGATGGAGAACTATATGAACAAACGAATGGATTGGCAATGGGTAACCATCTAGCACATATTTTGAGCGAACTCTATATGAGATCATGGGAAGATAATCATCTGGAAAAAATCTTTTCTGAAATTAAAATGTGGGTTCATTATGTCGGCGATACATTTGTTGTTGTTCCTGATTACATATACGTTAAAGGGTTGTTATATAATTTAAATAATTTTGATAGAGACATACAATGGAAAATGACGAATGAGCAAAATAATTCTTAGACTTTTTTAGATGTACGCGTTAGCACGTTTCCAAACAATATTATGAAAACATCAGTTTTTCAGAAAGTTGGAATAAAACCTTTCCATGGTCTTCAAATACCCCTAACATTTGGAAAGTAGCTACTACTAGCTCATTGTCTTTGCGAAACAATTTGATTTGCTCTGATTTTGTCGAGATGAAATAAGGTGAGGGCTTAATAATTGACACATTAAGATAAAACCAATTTCCAAGGTGGGCGGTTTAAAAGGCTTTATATAAGACACCAACTTATAAAATTCATATTCTTGGTTCTTTAAAAAAACGGAAGTATGTTGGGTTTCTATATATTAATGATATATGAAATAATCGTTTTTTCAAATACGTTAATGAAAATCAAATTTCAACATCCGATGATATTGTTTTCTTTAATAAAAGAATGTCTACATTGTATAATTTTTTAAAAATCAAATCCATCAACAACAATCCATCCGTTGTTTATAAAATCCCTTATAAAGACTGCGATAAAATATACAAATGTCAAACTGGGTAAGGTATAAATAAAAGAGTAAGCCAGCATAAATACACACTTAAACGTGGAACAAGCAATGCCTTAGTTGATCATAGCATTAATAATGATCACATAATTGATTTCGATGGAACTACCGTATTATCAACAGAATCCAGTATGTTTAAACGCAAGATCTTAGAAGCGTTTCATATTAACAAACTAAAGGATAACTTAATGGTTGGCAATAAAGCTGACTTGACCTTAAAATTACAACAAACGGGATCCTTTGATTATAACAAAAAATTTTATTTTTTATTTTTTATTTTATTTTTATATAATATAAATTATAGCTGCAATCTACCGTTTAAAATGTTTTATTTTCCTCTATTTTGTTATTATATTTCTTAATTTTTATTGCTTTCTTATGAATACCTATGTTTTGTACTTTTGTTGTACATTTTTAGTGTTTATGTTTCATTGTTGTGTTTTGTTTGCTGCGGTCCCTACAAAAGAAAATGTTACATGAACAGATGTTAGCAACGATTTTGATTCCATCATCAATGTGCAAACCGACAAGAAAACAAACTTAGTACCAATGAATTTTATAATATCTTCAAACAACCTTCGATATAAGAGTAAAATTGTATGAGCAATATAAGTAAAATATAAGAGCAATATAAGAGTAAAATTGTTAAAAGCCTAGAACACGTCGAATATTTTGGATATAAAAAGTTGCCAGGTATACTTGCTCCACAGAAAGACTGTGCGAAGCTGATTACGTCATGATGCACCCAGAACATATAGATAAATAACCGCAGCACTTTTACGCCCGGTAACTTGGAATAAGTAACGCTAGTTGTACAATGAATATATTACGTTCTTAATGTCGGAAGATTGAAAATGCATATATTCGCAAATATGGAGAGACAAAATACATACATTGAACGAAACATATGAAAATATTCCTCCTTAACTTAAACGTACCGCTTACAGTATTAAAATGTGCAACTGCTGATGATATGAAATGTTTATATATACACCAAGAGATTAAACTCAACAAACTTGGTACTCAACAAACATCGATATTTTAGGTAAGTATTGGCACAAAGTATTTCAGTTGAATAAGTTTGATAATACGTCTATAAAGCAAACTTTTTAACTATAAAGTAGAGAACAAATCGAGGAAATCATTTCTTACTATTTGATCATTTTATTATCGTCTGCCTTAAAGTATATGGCTTTCCTACGTAAGCCATATATATGATTATTTCATTTTTAGTATAAAATGAATGTTAAATATTTGTTTTAATATTTACATACTGCAGTGTAGTAACTCACAAAACAAAAAGTCTTATAAGCTCAGAATCTCAACATATACGAAATATCTAGAGATTGAAAATGAGCAACGAAATCTATCAAAGTGTACAAGTTTTAGCTGCCAAGCTAACAATAGTTGCGCTTATTAAATTTGGAAAAGATATCTTTCACGTTTTTTCAAAGTTTCAACATTTTTATCGTCGTATGGTGTTGATTTACTAATTTTTTGAAAACTTGGATAACAAGTTTTGTTTGAATTAAATTGATGCAATTCTAAACAAGTTGTGAACGATAGTCCAATATCTAGTCCAGCTGCCAAGATTTCTAGATGGAAAAGTGTATCCCCACAAAAATTGTCCCAAATCGAGAGTCAGTAGACGTCGATGTGGAAGAGTTTGGTGAGCCTAATCTATCAAATGAGCAATTAGAGCAAATTATTGCTGAGAATAAAGATGATGACACATACATTCATGTAGGCGAAAACTCGATAACAGGCGCTAATGCAACAAATTGATTTAGAGAGATGCATACTATTGAACCCTCTACTTGGTTTACCAATTTGCTTTTGCGTATGAGGCAAATTTAGGTTTTGAGCTTAGCTAAGAAAATAATATAGGCACGCAATTCTAATTCTACACCGCAATGAACGGCAACGCTGTCCGTGAGGTGTCCAAGAGCATTTAAGTCGTGCACAAAGTTCAGCTTTAGGAAATTACATAGTCGACTTCTGCGGGGCCCACAACCGAAGTGGAAGCTTGGCAGATTGTTTTTCTACTTACTATCGTGGCCAGATTATTAAAAATATTCTTGTTATCTCTGATTTACAAACGACACTTGGAATATCACGTCGTATGTCACAAAGTCTAATTACTATTATAACTGTCGGGAGCACTCAGATCAACATATTATTTTACGGAGTTGCCTGGTTGTCATATATACATCGATTGTTTTTTGACTACTGATTAAGTGCCAGTAGCTGTTGCGATAGCTAATGAACAGTTTACCTTTTTAGACATAAACGTAGAAGTTAATATTCATGAAGGTATTTCTCGACGATTGATAACTGATGTTGCTGTTCGGCAACAGCAGTCAACTACTCAAGGTATTTAAATCTAATTACCTCGAGTTGTTAGTCGTATTTGCGATCCTATTATCGTTGCTATTTGCGTAAGCGCATTAAATTTTCTGTTGCTGTTTCTGTATTTGTTGAAGTTTATATTTGCGTTCCTATTAACCTTTCTATTGCCGTTCTAATTGGACTTAATATTGTGTATTTAGAAGTTTCTATGAGCGTTTCTATTGTCGTTCTTATCATTACTGTTGTTGTTTCTATTAGTGTTTCTTTTGCTACAAGTGTGGATCAAGGATCGACCATTTCTACTATTTTATTTTTTGCTGCGTCCATTGTAATGCTAAAACCTTTTCACCGTGATCAACATCTAGTTGCATATGATGATACCACATCCTTTTTACCGTGACACAGATGCAAAATGTATTCTCGGACATCAGCCGTTTCTCTTTAAGATTAAAAGATCAGCTAGCCCATCTCAATCTTCTGCTCATCATTTTGCACAATCAACCACTATCAGTTTGTGGACTGCCGGATTTGACTTGTATAGATTCAAAAATGTCCTGAAGAGAGCTAATTTGATCCTAAAACGGGCCCAGCATCAGTCATAAAGTAGGAGCGATCAGGTGCGCCTTTGGTAAACCTGCGCAATCTTGCGATTAGTCTTCTTGTTAATAGTACGTCCCGCACACCAAAGACCAAAATTTCTTAAGCTCCGCATGTCGAGACTTCGAACCATAGTGTGCTTCGTTTTGGCACTTAACTGTTAGAATATTTTGATTGGCGCTTTCGTAAAGCGTCGCGTTCGTATTCGCTTGGTGGAACCTGATCCCTCCGGGAAGCAATCTAGCAGGGAGGTTCGATATGTTACCCAAGTAATATACGTTCTTATTCATACATATGAATAAGAACGTATGTTCTTAACATACGTTCTAAATACGTTCTTATTAGCGTTACAATGTGCGATATTATTGTCGTTACTGTTTAAATTAGGTGCCGTTTAAGCCAGCGTTTTTGTTGTTGTTTCTATTTGCGTTCCTTTTAGCTTTGCTATTGTCGTTTTGATTGGATGCTCAGCTGCATCAGTTAACACATTTTTGTTCGAGCTTTTTTCGTTTAGCTGCATCAGTTATGTTCGTCTCAGTAATTGTGAGCCTGAACAAATCCTTATAACAACCATGATCTTTTATACAATGTTTTACAAAATCATCTTGCTCAGTATGGCCATTATGTAAGTCGCTTGTCGCATCATTTTGTTCTTGCAAAACTTACAGTAGTAAAAAGTTCTTAATATTTTGTTGAATTTTGAAGTGCTTAAGCTTCGAACTTATTTAAAATGCAAGCTTTATATCATTTATATGCTTATACATAATTTCCTTAATTGTATTTGTTTTCTTCGTTTACTATTTGGGAATACTTTTAAAAAGTATTCAAAAAAACAATATGAAAAAGCAATGATCCGAATACGCGTATTAACGATGCCTATCTTCGTTTTTGAGTTGGTGATGCAAGTCGTTTTTCGAAAATTTTTGTGTGATGTGATTATACGTCTTTCTAAGTGCTCTATCAATTGAATAATTGATTTTGCAATCCGCTTATCCGCGCTCTAATAGTTTGTATTGACAAATACAAACTATTATAACTAATTCTAATATCATCAACAGTTGCAATATATAACATAAGCAACGATGAACAATCGATCTGTTGAAACCCATTTCCACAACGATTACGATGTCTTTAATAAAAATTTGGCAACAATGGAATTGACAGAGGATACCAAATCATGATTGTCACTTGGACTTAATTTTGCAACAAGTGAACGTGAGTTTAGTCGGTATCCCACAATGAAGAGTATCCGACAAACGCGTATCGAATACTTTCAATCTATAAAATACACTACTTCGAAAAATTCTGCTATAAATGCAATTGGAAGAAAGGTATTTATGAAATATTCAAATCTTTCTTCAAATTTCCGATCTAAGCCCAATCTCACAAGAACACAAGTTAAAGCTTTAAACGAACTAAGAAATCGGAAAGACATTGTAATTAAACCAGCTGATAAAGGTGGAAAGATTGTGCTCTGGGATCGAAATGAATACATATCATAAGCAAAACGACACCTAAATTCAGACACATATTCACAATCATCAAGTGAAGTACTAGCACAAGCATCTATACGAGTCTCGGAGTTTGTGTCCAAATATACACAGAAAGGCGGGCTTGACACAATAGCGGGCGCAAAATTATTAGCGGGAAGCAATCTAGCAGGGAAGTTAAATATGTTACCTAAGATACACAAAGACAAAATACCTTGCCCTGGCGACCAATAGTAAGCTGTATAGGAACTCCTACTGAAGCCTTATCTAGATGGGTTAATTTCAAATTAAAACCACTTTTACAAAATATCAAAGCTCATATTGAAAGTACCGATGATTTTTTGAGAAAATTTGAAATTAAACTCACCATTTCACAGAATGCCATCCTATTTACTCTCGCTGTGGAATCTTTGTACACAAATATTCCAACCGAAGATGGACTTCAAGCTGTGAGAGAAGCAACGAAAGTATTGAATAATTCAACATATGAAATTATACTGGATGCGACAGAAATTGTTCTTTGTAATAATGTAATCCAATTTATGGAACAATTGTATTTACAAATATCAGGAACCGCAATGGGCACACCACTAGCTCCTTTATATGCTGTATTGTTCATGGACATGTTCGAAACGAATAAAATAGTCTACAGCCAAACATAAACCACACACCTAATTAAGATATCTAGACGATATATTCGTTTTATGGACAGCAGGAGATGCATTGAATGACTTTGTAGCGCACCTGAATGAAGGACTGATGACATTCACATGCATCAGAAGTTGGTCACCCCATTTCCTTGACGTTACAATTGATAAAGAGGTGATTGGAGACAGAACAAACAAAATTACACGACCTTACAGAAAACTAGAATCAAATGCAAATACCTTCACAAAGCTAGCTTTCATTGTAGTACCACGAAACGATCTATAATACAAAATGAATTTAAGAGGATGATCAAAATTTCGAGTAAATCAAATGGGAAGTGGGAAGCTATAGAACAAGAAATTAAATTTCTTATGAAGAGAAATTATCATAAACGTTAAATTGATCAGGAGCTACAGAAAGTGCGAAGTATAACAAGGAAGAAACTATTAAATAAATTCGGACCAAAAGAAAGCGAAACTGTATACATACTCCCATATCATATAGCATTAAGTAGTTTGAGTCGAGACATGCTAAAAGCATACAAAGAGATTGATATTACCGGAAATCTGTCCATTGTATATTTAAGGGTAGGACAAACGATAAGAAAGCATTTAGTTTCAGCAAAGATCAAAGATGAATTAATAGGTGAAATCGGTGTGTCGAAAACCCAAACTCAATACTGTAAGCCGTGCGATAAATCTCGTTGTAAAACATGTAGGCTGATACCGATATCAAAGAGATTTCTCAGTAGCATCATCGGCCTTATTTACAATCTACGAGCCGACACAAACTGTATTACGAACAATTGTGTTTATTTGGCGACATGCGTAAGATGTGACAAACAATATGTCGGTGAAACCTCTAATGGTCTGAATATAAGAATAAATAACAGACGTGCAGACATTAAAAAACGAAGTCCAACAGATGGAGCAGTAGCACACGCACTCACGCATCACGCCTTAGAAACGTATAACTACATCATCATCGAAAGTGGTTTGGTGAATGCTCGAGTACGTAAATCGAGAGAGATGTTTTGGATTGCACAGTTAATGGCAGAATGTCCACAAGGCCTAACACAAGCTACACCACTTATGTGGCAAGATATAACATAGGAAACGTGTTTGTGACACAATATATTATATTAGTTTAACACCTAATAAGGAAAGGAACATTAAAACATATTATATTGTGTTTTGTCTTTACTGATTCACAAAGTTTCACTCTGATATATATAATGATTGGAAATATTCAACAACATTAAGGAACAGTTATTTATTTTATAAACGTTTCGGTGTAAACACCTTCTTCAGTATATCTAAAACACAATACACATAGAAAATATTAGTAATTGAAAAGTGAAAAACTAATAAATATTACAGATTATTCTACCTATACTAATGTTGACAAGTATTTACACCTGGTGGAATATCACTGCACAATTTCCCGATCCATTGCTGTTCGCGCATGTCTTAGTTGATCGGGCTTTACCCGTTCTACTATCTTGTAAGAAATTAATGATTTTCTCTTTCATTTAAAATATGTACAGCGGCACCGTCAGTTTTTAATTAACTTTGACGTGATATCGTATTTTTGTAAGTCTATCTTTAAGTGCATGCTTAGTTGCCCCACATACTGTGATTTGCATGCGTCCAGCTCACACAGCAAAATCATTAAAACGAATATGGTTCGTGGTGAAGTAAAACGAGTAATCAAGCTTTGCAGTACACAGACAAACGATCGATACATCTGAAATATTTGTTAAATGCATTTATGAGCAGAGGTTATTCTCGTCGTCTTGTATGGACCATTATTAAATCAGAGTTAGGCAAACGAGTACAATTTACTATATGTGACAACTCCGATAGAACAAAATTAATATATTACTGTGCAAAATTTCGAAATTTTGAAAATAGCATGAACTCAATCATAGCAGACGCAAATATAAAATATAATTCAAACATTGGCAAATCCTAGGTTTTTTTCAGATCTAGTCGAACTATAAAGTCTATCCTTGTAAATAGACGCGTAAACCACAATATAAATTACAATTGTGCAAACTATACAGCTTAATGCATAGATAAAAGGCGCAAATGCTGTGATAGCATTGATGAGATGTATCTCAGCAACAAAAATTAAAATTAAAATTAAATTAAATGCAGCAACAAATTGCTAAACTTGCGGTGTAATATATGTTGGTACATATCAGTGTACCAACATATATTACATATATTATATTACATATATATTATATTACATATATTATATAATATATAGAGAGAGAAAATATGAATACCCATCACTGCTGATCGTTTGCTACGATCGATTATAAAATATTCCATATGTTAAAAAACAGCAGAAGAACAATAAAATATAATATTTATTACGTTTCGGCTTGCGCCTTGATAACAAATACAAAACAAAGTTTCGCAAAATAGTATATAGTACTGTTTTACTTTTAAAAATATAGTAAAACAGTAATATAAAAGTGACTACTGAATTGTTTATTCCAATGAATAACATTTACGATTAATTGCCATATAAATTATTGCTGAATGATATGATAAGATTTGCATTTTATGCTCGAATCTTACAAATGCACGTATTCACGTACCGTCGTAATAGTTAGTTTAAAATATTCTTCGAGTATTTTACTAATAGTAAAATACTCAAGACTCTTCAAAGAGAAAAATAAAATTTTTGAGATTAAAATCCAAAAATTAAATGACCAATTAAAAATATTGAAAATATAACGCCGAATGTCACTCATTGTGTTGCATACTTAATGGAAAGACTTCAATTCCCGACCAGGTTTTCTGGAAGAGTTGGTAGTTTAAAAAAGTTACAAGCTGGAGAGAAGATATCTATAACTAAAATCTTCGACTTTCAGCCTATAGGATGCCCCCAATTGTACCTTTAATCAGCTCCTAACCTGAAGAAGAGATACACTTCCTAGCCATTATAGTCTATACTCTTTTAAATGTAAGGATGCGGAAGCTAGACCCACGAACTGGGTCAGACTACGCCCAAGGACTATCGGCAAATTTAAAAGTATAAATGAGACAAATCCCCTTCGATTGCTCGGCGGAGATGATATATATTCTCTTAGATTCGAATTATTTATTTATCGACAAAGTGACATACTAAAAAAATTAGCAGCATCAATAGATTATTTCCTGTCAAACACTCAATGTGGTGAGTTGTTAAAAATAAGATACTCAACCTTAACAAGAAGGTATGAGGATCACGCTATCTTAAAATATGTTCTAGATGCTCATAAATTTCTCCCCAATCAGTCAGCTAAAGACTTTTAAACATTACTAGTTATGAAGCGGCCTACAAGAGAAATGTTTGAGATATTTAATTCTCAATATGAAGTCTCCAACACTTGTAGTTTTTACTTCCTTACTCTAGGAGTTTGGATTTAATTTCAAAGAGCCAATACTCTCTAGATGAAAGCCCTGGACTTAGTACCACACTAATCGCGTTCCTAGGATTACTAGGAAAACATCAATTCTTAAATGTAGCCATGTGTGATGTGGATGTTAATCCGTACCTAATAATGGCAGTAAAGATCACATCATGCATAGGGACAACAACAGAAATAGGTGAGTACTTCTATACTTTTGAGGAAGCAAGATCAGGCATGACTGCCTCAGTTGGGTCCAAGGGTATGGTTCTAAGAGATGTAGCCATACTAATTATAAGAAAGATACAAAGTCAACAGTCAACATTGTCTAGAAGAGACATTCTACTTCTCAAGAACTCTACCAATCAGATTGCTCAACCAAGAGGCTCTCTAGCTGAATACATTAGGGGCTTACCTCTTGAATTGTAAGTGCCTCCCATTGTGCAAACTATACAGCTAAATGCAACGATATAAGGTGCAAATGCTGTGATAGCAATGATGAGATACAGTGTGCTACAATTACAAAGTTGCAGCACACTTTAAATGCAGCAACAAATTGCTAATATATTGCCATATATTACAATTGCTAATTGTAATATATGTTGGTGCATGTCAGTGTACCAACATATATTACATATAAAACAGTACACGAGACTACAAAAAAATGTGCACGTCGGAGCATTCAAAGGATTTCCATTGCTGCAATTCAACAGCGGATTTTTCGGGTAAATCAACTATTTCTCAAGGCGAAGTAAGTATTCCTTCTGAAAAAGATTATGGAAATTGCAAGGTTAGTGACTTTTGTTTCTCTAAACATGGTGTGGAGGATTACCTCCCTCCTGTTCCTAAACTAGCACATTTATGTGTAATAAGAGCAACAAAACCTATTCAAAAACACGCCTTATTTGGCACGTTCTTTCGAGATTTCGCCATGATTACTAGGAATAGAGTTTTATTCAACTCTCTTAAAACCCTCGAGAATACACTCAGGGTCTCCTTTGCGAATGGTGACATACTCGAGGATTACAGAAAATTCTTTTCCACTAATCTATCTACTATTGGTACTATAACTATTCTGCCGCTAAGATGTACTTTAAAAATCTCTAATTTTCCTTCGTTCAATTCTGACGATGATATTGATCAATTAAAAAAACTGTTCAAACTTTCTTCAATCAGACGGGTACTGGGTAAAGGCGGTGACCCGCTCTTAGTTGCCTTTGCTGAGACGGATCTAGACAACGGGCACATTCTTGCCGCTTCAACAGTTAATCCTTTTTTGGGATTCAATCTAAAATTCTTGCTAATTAGTGAGGACACCCTCACCTACCCTCATTGCCAAAAATGTCACGGCTGTTGCACTTCTCCTCCACCTGTTCTAATTCCTCTGTTTGTGGTGTTTGTGGCAAGGGTGACTGCCCGCACCCGGCTAACAACGACAAATGCCTTACCACATCTTATTGTGAAAACTGTGGGGGAGTGCACCCCGCTTGGTCGAAAAAATGCAGCCTGTTTAAAGCCTGCAGACAGAGATTTTCTAAGCCGATTACGAAATCGTACGCTGCTGCTGCCGCTCCAGATCGGATGTCAAATAATGAAATACATCTTTTGGCTAACCAAAAGAAGATGATTATTAGTGAACTACAAGCTCTTTTTTGCCACTCATCTCCTCTCTCGTAGGCACGCCCACGGTGGCACCAGTTCCAGCCGATTTGTTGCATACCCCCCGCACTAAGAAGCGTGGCGGGTCTGCTCAGCCCGTTCCTCCTCTCAAGATCGGAAAATTGTTGAAGTCTAAGGCCTCCTTGGGAAATGATGATACTGCCTTGGGGAGTCCGACCCTGGATGGTGCTAGTGGCACGGAGGTAGCCCTCTTGCACCTAGCTCTGTCTAGGTTGACATCCCCCTTCCAACTAATTAAACACAATGGTGAGTAAGCCTGAGACTTTTTCACTGAATATTCTTCAGTGGAATTCGGGAGGTGCTTCTGTCCTTAGACTTTTATCTGGTAGAGACGCAGATGTTATGTCCTTCAGGAGACGCGGTCTATCCGTCTCCCCCAGGACATTACTCGATTTATCCCTAAATATGGGACGACTTCCCAGTCTATTCTGGATAGCTTAAGTAAAGTGAATGAGGATCATAGATCATTCTTGGGAACCATGTTCTTCTGCGGAGCCGTAGGAGGAGGCAAGGCCATGAAGACTATGGCTTTCCAAGCAACAAAGTTGGCTAGAGTGTATGCCGACACTGTATTCGCAAAAGGAATATATAGGGGAACTAATTTTTACAGCTATAACCCTGTTAGGTCACATTCTATGTAGGGAAACAAGGCCAGACTTTACTGATAGCTTGGAGGCTAAATATAACGCCAGGAATATCCGAGAAATGGATGACAGGGTGGACACCCCAGATAGAAAGATTAAGAAGGAGTTCGCACAAAAGTTTTAATATGACAAGAAGATTGAAAGAGAGATTGCTCAAATGTTTACTAAATAATTTCCTTGTTTGCTGTGTTTAATTTTATTTATGCTTGCTGTGCTTGTTTCTAATTAGATAATGAATTTCTTTTCTTTTTCACTACAACCATATTTTTATATTGAAAAAGCCTTCGGGCGAAATGTCAATAATTGTTAATGCTTACTAGTATAACAAATAATAAGGCCAAGGCTAGAGACACTCATGAACTGGCAGCCTATGAACAGATCCTTAAAGCGATGACTAAAGAAAAGATTACAGAATGCATTGCGGAGGAATGGTTTCAACAATTCTTGAGAAGAGTCATTACCATGCATATGGTAGTGGCTTTTGGATGGCATAATGTGGCTCCACAGCATCCACGAGTCACAGGAAGAGTCGTTGAGTTGGCTAAGAAAATAGGTTTAGATCCTAATAATAAGCAACAGAAACAGTTCTTCCCAATACAAATGACGCAGCGCTCGTCGCAACAACAGTATTACTCTGCCCAATCAAGACAAGAGCAACAGGGAAGAAGGAAGCATAAAAAGAAATAAGGCTCTTAAAGATGTTGTTTAGTGTAAAAAAATCAAAACTTTTCGTGTTTCTTTCCTATTGGTTGGAAAGTTATTATCATTTTAACATTTACTATCATTTTTGGGCTTCTATAGGAAAAGAGATGATGAGTTACTTGTGAGATTAAGGTCTTATCTAGATCAACCTGCACTGAATAGTAATGAATCATCTCTAGAAGTATAGAACTGCTGCCTTCTTATTAAGAAGGCAGCATTTCCGGCGGACAATATTCCTATACAATATTTCCTAGCAGTATTATAACAATATTCCTGAACAGAATTTTCCTGAGATAAAAGAACAAATTCAGTGAACTGAACGAAAAAGTACCCGTTGCGAAGATTGAGACAATTCCAGTTTTTCGAAGAACACAATCTACAAGCTCGACTTCCAGTAGCGGCATGTCAGACACGAACCAGGCCCTGCAACAGATGTATGCGCAGATTCAGGCTTTGCAACAGCAAATTTCTGAACTCCGAAAGCACGCAACTGAGGATACACCAATGATAACCATGGAAGGTAACCATGGATATACACTATCAGAAGTGAAAAAGATAAACGACCAGGTTTCCCTAGTTTTGGCCAATAAAAAGGCCAAGGCTAGGGATACTCATGAGCTGGCAGCATACGAACAGATCCTCAAAGCTATGACGAAGGAGAGGATTACGGAATCAGTTGCGGAGGAATGGTTTCAACTATTCCTGAAAAGAGTCATTACCATGCATATGGTAAAAGGATTTTGGATGGCATACTGTGGCTCCACAGCTTCCACGAGTCACAGGAAGAGTTGTTGAGTTGGCTAAAAAATAGGTTTAGATCCTAATAATAAGCCACAGAACCAGTTCTACCCGATCGAATGACGCAGCGCTCGTCGCAGCAACAGTATTACTCTGTCCAATCAAGACAAGAGCAACAGGGAAGAAGAAAGCATAAAAAGAAATAAGGCTCTTAAAGATGTTGTTTATTGTAAAAAATAGAAAATCAAAAATTTTCGTTTTTCTTTCTTATTGGTTGGAAAGTTATTATCATTTTAACATTTACTATCATTTTTGGGCTTCTATAGGAAAAGGCATGAGGAGTTACTTGTAAGATTGGGGTCTTATCTAGATCAACCTGCACTGAATAGTAATGAATCATCTCTAGAAGTATAGAACTGCTGCCTTCTCATTAAGAAGGCAGCAGTTCCGGCCGACAATATTCCTATACAATATTTCCTAGCAGTATTATAACAATATTCCTGAACAGAATTTTGCTAAGATAACAGAACAAATTCAGTGAACTGAACGAAAAAGTACCACTTGCGAAGATTGAGACCTTTACAGTTTTTTGAAGAACAAGTTCTAAAAGCTCGACTTCCAGTAGCGGCATGTCAGACACGAACCAGGACCTGCAACAGATGTATGCCCAGATTCAGGCTTTGCAACAGCAAATATCTGAACTCCGAATGCCAGTAACTGAGGATACGCCAATGATAGCCATGGAGAGTAACAATGGATACACTCTCTGAAGTAAAGGAGATTATCGACCAGGTTTCTCTAGTTTTTCTCTATAATAAGGCCACGGCTAGAGACACTCATGAGCTGGCAGCATACGAACAGATCCTCAAAGCTATGACGAAGGAGAGGATTACGGAATCAGTTGCGGAGGAATGGTTTCAACTATTCCTGAAAAGAGTCATTTCCATGCATATGGTAAAAGGATTTTGGATGGCATACTGTGGCTCCACAGCTTCCACGAGTCACAGGAAGAGTTGTTGAGTTGGCTAAAAAATAGGTTTAGATCCTAATAATAAGCCACAGAACCAGTTCTACCCGATCGAATGACGCAGCGCTCGTCGCAGCAACAGTATTACTCTGTCCAATCAAGACAAGAGCAACAGGGAAGAAGAAAGCATAAAAAGAAATAAGGCTCTTAAAGATGTTGTTTATTGTAAAAAATAGAAAATCAAAAATTTTCGTTTTTCTTTCTTATTGGTTGGAAAGTTATTATCATTTTAACATTTACTATCATTTTTGGGCTTCTATAGGAAAAGGCATGAGGAGTTACTTGTAAGATTGGGGTCTTATCTAGATCAACCTGCACTGAATAGTAATGAATCATCTCTAGAAGTATAGAACTGCTGCCTTCTTATTAAGAAGGCAGCAGTTCCGGCCGACAATATTCCTATACAATATTTCCTAGCAGTATTATAACAATATTCCTGAACAGAATTTTCCTAAGATAACAGAACAAATTCAGTGAACTGAACGAAAAAGTACCACTTGCGAAGATTGAGACCTTTACAGTTTTTCGAAGAACAAGTTCTAAAAGCTCGACTTCCAGTAGCGGCATGTCAGACACGAACCAGGACCTGCAACAGATGTATGCCCAGATTCAGGCTTTGCAACAGCAAATATCTGAACTCCGAATGCCAGTAACTGAGGATACGCCAATGATAGCCATGGAGAGTAACAATGGATACACTCTCTGAAGTAAAGGAGATTATCGACCAGGTTTCTCTAGTTTTTCTCTATAATAAGGCCACGGCTAGAGACACTCATGAACTGGCAGCCTATGAACAGATCCTTAAAGCTATGACTAAAGAAAGGATTACAGAATGCATTGCGGAGGAATGGTTTCAACAATTCTTGAAGAGAGTTATTACCATGCATATGGTAGTGGATTTTGGATGACATACTGTGGCTCCACAGCTTCCACGAGTCACAGGAAGAGAAGTTGAGTTGGCTAAGAAAATAGGTTTAGATCCTAATAATAAGCCACAGAACCAGTTCTACCCGATCGAATGACGCAGCGCTCGTCGCAGCAACAGTATTACTCTGTCCAATCAAGACAAGAGCAACAGGGAAGAAGAAAGCATAAAAAGAAATAAGGCTCTTAAAGATGTTGTTTATTGTAAAAAATAGAAAATCAAAAATTTTCGTTTTTCTTTCTTATTGGTTGGAAAGTTATTATCATTTTAACATTTACTATCATTTTTGGGCTTCTATAGGAAAAGGCATGAGGAGTTACTTGTAAGATTGGGGTCTTATCTAGATCAACCTGCACTGAATAGTAATGAATCATCTCTAGAAGTATAGAACTGCTGCCTTCTTATTAAGAAGGCAGCAGTTCCGGCCGACAATATTCCTATACAATATTTCCTAGCAGTATTATAACAATATTCCTGAACAGAATTTTGCTAAGATAACAGAACAAATTCAGTGAACTGAACGAAAAAGTACCACTTGCGAAGATTGAGACCTTTACAGTTTTTCGAAGAACAAGTTCTAAAAGCTCGACTTCCAGTAGCGGCATGTCAGACACGAACCAGGACCTGCAACAGATGTATGCCCAGATTCAGGCTTTGCAACAGCAAATATCTGAACTCCGAATGCCAGTAACTGAGGATACGCCAATGATAGCCATGGAGAGTAACAATGGATACACTCTCTGAAGTAAAGGAGATTATCGACCAGGTTTCTCTAGTTTTTCTCTATAATAAGGCCACGGCTAGAGACACTCATGAACTGGCAGCCTATGAACAGATCCTTAAAGCTATGACTAAAGAAAGGATTACAGAATGCATTGCGGAGGAATGGTTTCAACAATTCTTGAAGAGAGTTATTACCATGCATATGGTAGTGGATTTTGGATGACATACTCTGGCTCCACAGCTTCCACGAGTCACAGGAAGAGAAGTTGAGTTGGCTAAGAAAATAGGTTTAGATCCTAATAATAAGCCACAGAACCACTTCATCCTAATACAAATGACGCAGCGCTCGTCGCTACAACAGTATTACTCTGCCCAATCAAGACAAGAGCAGCAGGGAAGACGGAAGCATAAAAAGAAATAAGGCTCTTAAAGATGTTGTTTATTGTAAAAAAAATCAAAATTTTTCGTTTTTCTTTTTTATTGGTTAAAAAGTTATTATCATTTTAACATTTACTATCATTTTTGGGCTTCTATAGGAAAAGGGATGATGAGTTACTTGTGAGATTGGGGTCTTATCTAGATCAACCTGCGCTGAATAGTAATGAATCATCTCTGGAAGTATAGAACTGCTGCCTTCTTATTAAGAAAGCAGCCGTTCCGGCGGACAATATTCCTATACAATATTTCCTAACAGTATTATAACAATATTCCTGAACAGAATTTTCCTGAGATAACATAATAAATTCAGTGAACTGAACGAAAAAGTACCCGTTGCGAAGATTGAGACCTTTCCAGTTTTTCGAAGAACAAGTTCTAAAAGCTCGACTTCCAGTAGCGGCATGTCAGACACGAACCAGGCCCTGCAACAGATGTATGCGCAGATTCAGGCTTTGCAACAGCAAATATCTGTACTCCGAAGGCCAGTAACTGAGGATACGCCAATGATAGCCATGGGGAGTAACCATGGATATACACTCTCTGAAGTGGAGGAGATTATCGACCAGGTTTCTCTAGTTTTGGCCAATAAAAAGGCCGAGGCTAGGGATACTCGTGAGCTGGCAGCATACGAACAGATCCTCAAAGCTATGACGAAGGAGAGGATTACGGAATCAGTTGCGGAGGAATGGTTTCAACTATTCCTGAAAAGAGTCATTACCATGCATATGGTAGTGGATTTTGGATGGCATACTGTGGCTCCACAGCTTCCACGAGTCACAGGAAGAGTTGTTGAGTTGGCTAAGAAAATAGGTTTAGATCCTAATAATAAGCCACAGAACCAGTTCCTCCCAATACAAATAACGCAGCGCTCGTCGCAACAATTTATTAAACTGCCCAATCAAGACAAGAGCAACAGGGAAGAAGGAAGCATAAAAAGAAATAAGGCTCTTAAAGATGTTGTTTTTTGTAAGCATCGATGTCTGCTGGGTATAATATTTGACACACTTTCTCACGTGTCAAATTTGCTGGGTATAAATACTCAGAAATAAGCTCCCTAAAACTTGTGCAAGCATCGTGAGCAAAAAGGAAGACAGCAGATTTTTTATCCGTAGGGATCTATTGTATAGGAGTTACATGCATATCCTGTAAGAAAGGATTCCCCATTGGAACCGTTTTCGCTCTCCCTTTTAGTACTGAGTAATATACCGCTTGATTATCAGTGTATATTTTAGCGTCTGGTTGTAGCTGATGACCACACCAGGCGGCTAGTAGCTCAGCCTCAAATATTGGAAGTTCATATGGTAATACATATGTGTGAACATTCCCCTCTAAGCCAACTATCCCAATTTGTGATCGGGTTGCATCCACAAAGATCTTTTCATGGAATGCTTTTCGTTGCTTAGGTAATGTCAAGGGCTCCTTATCTATGAGCCACTCTAAAAACCAAGATTGCCATGGCTCATCCTGGTAAAGGAGCTTATGCGCGGTAGAAAAGAAAGGCAGATAATAATTAATCAGACCTCTTAAACGCATTCCTTGGCGACTGTGAATAGGTGATTTTAGAATCCTCAGATATGCCACCGCCGCCTTAAAGCGAGATAGCGCATCCGATGTGATTCTTACACCTTCTGTCGACCAAGTTCCTCCCAAGAAAGTTAATTTCCTGCAGGGGCGAAGAATGCTTTTCTCTAAATTTAGAGACAGATTTTCACTTTTGCAGAGAGCAAGAAGCTTACGTACTGCAGAGGCAAGAACAGCCTTAGAGTCGTGTAATATGATCATATCATCAATATGAGTCCAAGCTTCTACCCCTTGTTTACGAGCGAAATGTGTAATGGCATTGCCAATCATTTGCGCCCAGAAGGGGCCCCAAGGTATACTGAATGGCACTACTTTGTAATGATAGTAAATACCATTGTATTCAAAAGCAGTTTTAAGCCAATCAGAAGGGCATAAGGGAATTTGGTAGAACATTGACTTATAGTCAATCTTAACATACCAATCCTTACATACCACATGTTATCTATCTAGGACTTGATATATAGAAGGCAGATAGAAATCTGTGGTTTTACACCCTTCCCATATCCGCCCATCATATATCAGCCTATACGAGTCCTTTTTGGAAATTAAGAAAACTCGAGAACAGAATTGTGCTTAGTCCTTCGTGGTAAAGGAGCAATTATACCCGTCTTGATGTGATATCGACTAGCTTTAGTAAGTGCCGGACTTACGTTTGATCGCCAACGACGCCAACCCAGCGGCATGACTTCAATTCTTACTCCATTACGGAAGATTGATCGTACATGCTTTGGTGCCTGACTTTGTTTTAAAAGTCGAGGAATGTCGGCCACATCAGATACCTCAGGATGTTGTCTATACGATGAAGATTGCAGTTTGACTAACTCTCCTAACAATGATCCAAGATCAATGTCTGCCAGGTCACGTTATATAAACATGTCCTGTTGCGCTAGGACTATTGATGTAGGGTTTTGTTGACTGAGTATGTTTAGATACTCGTTAACAGTCAACTGACCCTTCATCAATTGTATGAGATTCTGTTGTAGAACTGCATACGCGTCCTCTCCTGACATCTAATATACAATATCTCTTATTGTTGGCCGAAACAAGTTCGGTATCACCGAGAATATTGCATGCATCATCCCAGGGTCATTACCTGTAGAGTGATGGATCAGATTCCTGACAGTTTCAGCAGGGAAATGAGCTATAGGGAGTTGACAACTATTATGCTCAGTACCCCTACTGCTCTGCCGCTCGAAAGTTTCTAATGACCAGTCAAGAAGCGAATCTTGAGCTGCCCTTCGAGATTGCGTAGGAAACACGTTGTGTTCCCTAGGCTGATGAGCTCTATATAGTGCCTCTTATTCCCAGTACTCGAAATCTAATTGAATTCTTTCCTGGGTATCCTCGATTAGGATATAGGTATAGGGCTCATCATTGGCGTCCGGCAAAGTGAGCGCCGATTCAGTTGAATTTATATTTATGTCTGAATCAGTTCCAAGCAATGTATCAATTGCTGTTTGAAACTCTTGCACCGTATATGTAACAGGATTCGAAGATCCTACACATAGTTCCGGTTTATGCATCTGGTTAAGATGGCATGACGTGGGCAAGTCAATAGCCAGTTGTTCTAACTGGGCTATTGGCAAAAAAAAGTACTTACGTCATACTTCTTTCTTGAATTATTGTTGCCGATTTTTAAAGATTAAAGTTTTGCTTGTAAAAAGTTTCCTCTCTATGTCTTCGCTGTCAGACCTGCACCTGCTCAGCAGTTGCAAGCATCGTGAGCAAGACTTGGTCATGATGCTTGCAAAACGTTTTTCATGAAAAACGTTTCCTCTTAAAGTTTCCTCATGATGCTTGCAAAACGTTTTTTATGAAAAAAGTTTCCTCTCTATGCCTTCGCAGTCAGACCTGCACCTGCTTAGCAGTTGCAAGCATCGTGAGCAAGACTTGGCCATGATGCATGCAAAACTTTTTTCATGATGCTTGCAAAGTGTTTTTTGGTCTAAGACTTACATCTGCTCAGCAGTTGTAGTTCAAAGATCTCGTTGTAGTTCTAGAATTACTGTCAGAACAACCTCTGAAGTTTTTCGGATTGAAGTGGCCTTGAATAATGCGCGTGCAAAGCCGAGGGATACGCACGAATTAGCGGCATACCTATCGATACTCAAAGCAATGTCGGGCGAGGATTTGATCATAAATGTGGCAAAGGAGTGGTTTCAGATTTTCGTCCGCCGTGTTGTAACCATATACATGGCGGTTACACACGGCTGGAATACAGTCGCTCCCCAGTTGCCTCGTGTAACTGGGGTTGAGGCTGAATTTGCCAGACGCGTAAGTTTGGACCTTAACCGGCCCCTACAAATTGCTCCTTTTGCACCAAGCAATAGCACGCAAGAACGGCTCACGGTAAGACAGCCCAATAGCAAGCCACAATCTTCGAAAAATAAGAGAAAGTAGAAAAGTTATTAGTACTTTGTATATAAAAATAAAAGATATTCTTTGTTTTTTGATCTTTGTAAGCTGGGATATTTTTAGTTTTGTTGGGACTTACTTTAGTTAAAGGAGAGGTTAATCTTGGAAAGCTAGGTACGGTGCTCAAAGTGAGACCGGGGTCAAATGATCAACCTGCACTTTTGAATAGGTACACGACTTAGCTGGATGAGATTAACCTAATACATCATTGTGATTGCACTGGTAGGGGTCTTATTTGAACCTGATGTTTACTCACTATAGGTGTCAATTACGGTGATGATATTATCCTTTCTTCTAAATAAGTTATCAAACTGATGATCAATATGAGTACAACTGAAATAAGTTTCTCTCTAAATTGATTATTATGTTTTAATAAATACTGAGTTTGTACGGCTCATATATCGTGTTAAGATTACTTGCTTTTTGAAAGAATGATCTGGTTATTCTTCTTTCTAATAAAGAAAATAGCTACTTTGAACGAGTATAACGTACTCTTCTTAGTCTTGGTTTAATTTCACTGCTAACTTAATAGTGATCATAGGTATAATGATTACCTATTATAAAAACTTGCATCTTGCACAAAGATCTCGTTGTAGTTCTAGAATTACTGTCAGAACAACCTCTGAAGTTTTTCATTATTGATAGCATCTATAGATACATATTTCTATTATCTGTCTTCTACCAATTACTTGCACTGGGAGCACAGCTTACTTCCCACACGTTCTCACGTGTCAAATTTGCTGGGTATAAATACTCAGAAATAAGCTCCCCAAAACTTGTGCAAGCATCGTGAGCAAGAAGGAAGACAGCAGATATTTTGATTTCACTCTAACACGGAACGATCAAATTCACTCATTTCGGTATTTTCCTACAAATCATCGGATTCCATGCAGCCTGATATGACCCAGCAGATGATGGAGCAGGTGATGGCAGCCGTTCAAAGACTTGAACGCAATGTCCACGATCTTCAGGCCCAAAGATTACCTAGCCAGGACATAATCATGACTCCGGCGACGGGAAATGACTTCAATCAAGAGGAAGTCAAGGATTTGATTTTGCGGATTGAAGTGGCCTTGAATAATGCGCGTGCAAAGCCGAGGGATACGCACGAATTAGCGGCATACCTATCGATACTCAAAGCAATGTCGGGCGAGGATTTGATCATAAATGTGGCAAAGGGGTGGTTTCAGATTTTCGTCCGCCGTGTTGTAACCATCTACATGGCGGTTACACACGGCTGGAATACAGTCGCTCCCCAGTTGCCTCGTGTAACTGGGGTTGAGGCTGAATTTGCCAGACGCGTAAGTTTGGACCTTAACCGGCCCCTACAAATTGCTCCTTTTGCACCAAGCAATAGCACGCAAGAACGGCTCACGGTAAGACAGCCCAATAGCAAGCCACAATCTTCGAAAAATAAGAGAAAGTAGAAAAGTTATTAGTACTTTGTATATAAAAATAAAAGATATTCTTTGTTTTTTGATCATTGTAAGCTGGGATATTTTTAGTTTTGTTGGGACTTACTTTAGTTAAAGGAGAGGTTAATCTTGGAAAGCTAGGTACGGTGCTCAAAGTGAGACCGGGGTCAAATGATCAACCTGCACTTTTGAATAGGTACACGACTTAGCTGAATGAGATTAACCTAATACATCATTGTGATTGCACTGGTAGGGGTCTTATTTGAACCTGATGTTTACTCACTATAGGTGTCAATTACGGTGATGATATTATCCTTTCTTCTAAATAAGTTATCAAACTGATGATCAATATGAGTACAACTGAAATAAGTTTCTCTCTAAATTGATTATTATGTTTTAAGAAATACTGAGTTTGTACGGCTCATATTTCGTGTTAAGATTACTTGTTTTTTTTGAAACAATGATCTGGTTATTCTTCTTTCTAATAAAGAAAATAGCTACTTTGAACGAGTAAAACGTACTCTTCTTAGTCTTGGTTTAATTTCACTGCTAACTTAACAGTGATCATAGGAATAATGATTACCTATTATAAACACTTGCATCTTGCACAAAGATCTCGTTGTAGTTCTAGAATTACTGTCAGAACAATCTCTGAAGTTTTTCATTATTGATAGCATCTATAGATACATATTTCTATCATGTCTTCTACCAAATTACTTGCACAGGGAGCAAAGCTTACTTCCCACACGTTCTCACGTGTCAAATTTGCTGGGTTTTAATACTCAGAAATAAGCTCCCCAAAACTTGTGCAAGCATCGTGAGCAAGAAGGAAGACAGCAGATATTTTGATTTCACTCTAACACGGAACGATCAAATTCACTCATTTCGGTATTTTCCTACAAATCATCGGATTCCATGCAGCCTGATATGAACCAGCAGATGATGGAGCAGGTGATGGCAGCCGTTCAAAGACTTGAACGCAATGTCCACGATCTTCAGGCCCGAAAATTACCTAGCCAGGACATAATCATGACTCCGGCGACGGGAAATGACTTCAATCAAGAGGAAGTCAAGAATTTGATTTTGCGGATTGAAGGGGCCTTGAATAATGCGCGTGCAGAGCCGAGGGAAACGCACGAATTAGCGGCATACCTATCGATACTCAAAGCAATGTCGGCGAGGATCTGATCCTAAATGTGGCAAAGGAGTGGTTTCAGATTTTCGTCCGCCGTGTTGTAACCATCTACATGGCGGTTACACACGGCTGGAATACAGTCGCTCCCCAGTTGCCTCGTGTAACCGGGGTTGATGCTGAATTTGCCAGACGCGTATGTTTGGACCTTAACCGGCCCCTACAAATTGCTCCTTTTGCACCAAGCTATAGCACGCAAGAACGGCTCATGGTAAGACAGCCCAATAGCAAGCCACAATCTTCGAAAAATAAGAGAAAGTAGAAAGATATTGGTACTTTGTATAAAAATAAAAGAAATTCTTTGTTTTTTGATCTTTGTAAGCTGGGATATTTTTAGTTTTGTTGGGACTTACTTTAGTTAAAGGAGAGGTTAATCTTGGAAAGCTAGGTACGGTGCTCAAAGTGAGACCGGGGTCAAATGATCAACCTGCACTTTTGAATAGGTACACGACTTAGCTGAATGAGATTAACCTAATACATCATTGTGATTGCACTGGTAGGGGTCTTATTTGAACCTGATGTTTACTCACTATAGGTGTCAATTACGGTGATGATATTATCCTTTCTTCTAAATAAGTTATCAAACTGATGATCAATATGAGTACAACTGAAATAAGTTTCTCTCTAAATTGATTATTATGTTTTAAGAAATACTGAGTTTGTACGGCTCATATTTCGTGTTAAGATTACTTGTTTTTTTTGAAACAATGATCTGGTTATTCTTCTTTCTAATAAAGAAAATAGCTACTTTGAACGAGTAAAACGTACTCTTCTTAGTCTTGGTTTAATTTCACTGCTAACTTAACAGTGATCATAGGAATAATGATTACCTATTATAAACACTTGCATCTTGCACAAAGATCTCGTTGTAGTTCTAGAATTACTGTCAGAACAATCTCTGAAGTTTTTCATTATTGATAGCATCTATAGATACATATTTCTATCATGTCTTCTACCAAATTACTTGCACAGGGAGCAAAGCTTACTTCCCACACGTTCTCACGTGTCAAATTTGCTGGGTTTTAATACTCAGAAATAAGCTCCCCAAAACTTGTGCAAGCATCGTGAGCAAGAAGGAAGACAGCAGATATTTTGATTTCACTCTAACACGGAACGATCAAATTCACTCATTTCGGTATTTTCCTACAAATCATCGGATTCCATGCAGCCTGATATGAACCAGCAGATGATGGAGCAGGTGATGGCAGCCGTTCAAAGACTTGAACGCAATGTCCACGATCTTCAGGCCCGAAAATTACCTAGCCAGGACATAATCATGACTCCGGCGACGGGAAATGACTTCAATCAAGAGGAAGTCAAGAATTTGATTTTGCGGATTGAAGGGGCCTTGAATAATGCGCGTGCAGAGCCGAGGGAAACGCACGACTTAGCGGCATACCTATCGATACTCAAAGCAATGTCGGCGAGGATCTGATCCTAAATGTGGCAAAGGAGTGGTTTCAGATTTTCGTCCGCCGTGTTGTAACCATCTACATGGCGGTTACACACGGCTGGAATACAGTCGCTCCCCAGTTGCCTCGTGTAACCGGGGTTGATGCTGAATTTGCCAGACGCGTATGTTTGGACCTTAACCGGCCCCTACAAATTGCTCCTTTTGCACCAAGCTATAGCACGCAAGAACGGCTCATGGTAAGACAGCCCAATAGCAAGCCACAATCTTCGAAAAATAAGAGAAAGTAGAAAGATATTGGTACTTTGTATAAAAATAAAAGAAATTCTTTGTTTTTTGATCTTTGTAAGCTGGGATATTTTTAGTTTTGTTGGGACTTACTTTAGTTAAAGGAGAGGTTAATCTTGGAAAGCTAGGTACGGTGCTCAAAGTGAGACTGGGGTCAAATGATAAACCTGCACTTTTGAATAGGTACACGACTTAGTTGGATGAGATTAACCTAATACATCATTGTGATTGCACTGGTAGGGGTCTATTTTGAACCTGATGTTTACTCCCTATAGGTGTCAATTACGGTGATAATATTATCCTTTCTTCTAAATAAGTTATCAAACTGATGATCAATATGAGTACAACTGAAATAAGTTTCTCTCTAAATTGATTATTATGTTTTAAGAAATACTGAGTTTGTACGGCTCATATTTCGTGTTAAGATTACTTGTCTTTTTGAAACAATGATCTGGTTATACTTCTTTCAAATAAAGAAAATAGCTACTTTGAACGAGTATAACGTACTCTTCTTAGTCTTGGTTTAATTTCACTGCTAACTTAATAGTGATCATAGGTATAATGATTACCAATTATAAACACTTGCATCTTGCACAAAGATCTCGTTGTAGTTCTAGAATAACTGTCAGATTCACGCCAGTTTCACGATCTGCAAAGCCAGCAAAGAAATGTTGCACAAGATGTCATCATGGCAACCCCCTTCTACAACCAACCAGTTCAATGCTGCAGAAATTCGTTTAATGTACCGCGACTCGAGGCGGTGATCGCAAATTCCCGAGCAAAGCCTAGGGATACGCATGAAGGTCATGCTGGGGAAGAAATCAGCGTATATGTGGCTAAAGACTGGTTTTAGATATTCCTCTGCCGTGATGTAACCATCTAAATGGCGGTTACATACTGCTGGCATACTGTAGCTCCCCAGTTACCTCGTGTAACTGGATAAGAAACAGAATATGCCGGGCGAGTGGGTTTGGATTTAACCCGGCCTTTACCTATGGCAACTTACACCTCCAGTTATGGCCCGGAGAATACTCTCGCGGTAAGAACGAATACGAACAAGCCACACCAGAAAAAGAAGAATAGAAAGTAATGGTGTTCGTTGACGTTATTTAAAAAATGAAAAATGTTATCTTTATTCTATCATATAGCTGGAATATTTTTTATTATCGGGTTTACTTATAGTAAGGAAAAGAATTTGAAATCAATCTAGGGAAACGACGCTCAGTGAGATTGGGGTCTCATCTAGACCAACCTGCACTTGAATAGGCGTACGGTCTTAGAGAGAAATCTTATTCTGATAAAACAAGACTATAGCTCTGTTAGGGGTCTTTATTTGAACCTTGCTGTTTACTCCCTATATGAGCTATAGCTTTTGATTTTATTATTCCTTCATTATGATAAGCTAACCATTATTTTGTTATGTGAACTACAACTGGGCAGGTTTGTTTACATCTAACAATCTAGTGAGGACTCAAATTTTGTACAAATTTAGTCCATAAATGGCTACTTGTATAATCATACATCAGTCTGGCACTCTCTTACCTATTCAGGATAAATTGTGCTTCTCTTTAACAGGAAAATCATTCCTAAGGAGAGAGAGTGTTTAAATTCTGCTAGAAAACTTTATAGCTAACAATGCCTATAATTATTGATCTTGCATTTCTATTCAGAAATCTCGTCATTTATGATACACTTTGACATAAAGAAGTATCTTATTGATAACTGTGTATACAACATAAAGTTATCATATGTCTTCTACAATGCTTGCGCGGGAGCATAGCTAATTCCCACACGTTCTCACGTGACTAAATTTCTGGGTATAAATACCCCGGAAAAGCTCCCTTTCAACTCGTGCAAGCATCGTCGAGAAAGCAGGAGGAAGACATCAAATATATTTTAATCTTACTCAAGTTCAGTAAAAACTCAGGTTCAGGAAAGACTTCGCAACTGAACGAATACCGGTGTTCAGAACAAGATCAGAAGAATCCATGCAGCCTGAAACGGAAAACATGTTTCAAACCATGATGCAGGCAAGCCAAAAGCTTGAACGCCAGGTTCACGATCTGCAAAGCCAGCAAAGAAATGTTGCACAAGATGTCATCATGGCAGCCCCTGCTACAACCGACGAGTTCAATGCTGCGGAAATTCGTAAAATGATTCCGCGGCTCGAAATGGCGATCGCAAATTTCCGAGCCAAGCCTAGGGATACGCATGAATTGGCAGCGTAACTAGCAGTACTGAAGGCCATGCCGGGGGAAGAAATCAGTGTATATGTGGCTAAAGACTGGTTTCAAATATTCCTCCGCCGTGTTGTAACAATCTTAATGGCGGTTACACACAGCTGCATACTGTAGCTCCCGAGTTACCTCATGTAACTGGGGTAGAAGCAGAATATGCCAGGCGAGTGGGTTTGGATTTAAACCGGCCTTTACCTATGGCAACTTACACCTCCAGTTATGGCCCGGAGAATACTCTCGCGGTAAGAACGAATACGAACAAGCCACACCAGAAAAAGAAGAATAGAAAGTAATGGTGTTCGTTGACGTTATTTAAAAAATGAAAAATGTTTTCTTTTTTCTATCTTATAGCTGGGATCATTTTTATTTTCAGGTTTACTGAAAGCAAGGAAAAGAATTTGAAATCAATCTAGGGAAACGACGCTCAGTGAGATTGGGGTCTCATCTAGACCAACCTGCACTTGAATAGGTGTACGCCCTTAGAGAGAAATCTTATTCTGATAAAACAAGACTATAGCTCTGTTAGGGGTCTTTATTTGAACCTTGCTGTTTACTCCCTATATGAGCTATAGCTTTTGATTTTATTATTCCTTCATTATGATAAGCTAACCATTATTTTGTTATGTGAATTACAACTGGGCAGGTTTGATTACATCTAACAATCTAGTGAGGACTCAAATTTTGTACAAATTTAGTCCATAAATGGCTACTTGTATAATCATACATCAGTCTGGCACTCTCTTACCTATTCAGGATAAATTGTGCTTCTCTTCAACAGGAAAATCATTCCTAAGGAGAGAGAGTGTTTAAATTCTGCTAGAAAACTTTATAGCTAACAATGCCTATAATTATTGATCTTGCATTTCTATTCAGAAATCTCGTCATTTATGATACTCTCTGACATAAAGAAGTATATTGTTGATAACTGTGTATACAACATAACATTATCATCTGTCTTCTACTATGCTTGCGCGGGAGCACAGCTAATTCCCACACGTTCTCACGTGACTAAATTTCTACGTATAAATACCCCGGAAAAGCTCCCTTTCAACTCGTGCAAGCATCGTCGAGAAAGCAGGAGGAAGACATCAAATATATTTTAATCCTACTCAAGTTCAGTAAAAACTCAGGTTCAGGAAAGACTTAGCAACTGAACGAATACCGGTGTTCAGAACAAGATCAGAAGAATCCATGCAACCTGAAACGGAAAACATGTTTCAAACCATGATGCAGGCAAGCCAAAAGCTTGAACGCCAGGTTCACGATCTGCAAAGCCAGCAAAGAAATGTTGCACAAGATGTCATCATGGCAGCCCCTGCTACAACCGACGAGTTCAATGCTGCAATAATTCGTAAAATGATTCCGCGGCTCGAAATGGCGATCGCAAATTTCCGAGCCCAGCCTAGGGATACGCATGAATTGGCAGCGTACCTAGCAGTACTGAAGGCCATGCCGGGGTAAGAAATCAGTGTATATGTGGCTAAAGAGTTTCAAATATTCCTCCGCCGTGTTGTAACAATCTTAATGGCGGTTACAAACAGCTGGCATACTGTAGCTCTTCAGTTACCTCATGTAACTGGGGTAGAAGCAGAATATGCCAGGCGAGTGGGTTTGGATTTAAACCGGCCTTTACCTATGGCAACTTACACCTCCAGTTATGGCCCGGAGAATACTCTCGCGGTAAGAACGAATACGAACAAGCCACACCAGAAAAAGAAGAATAGAAAGTAATGGTGTTCGTTGACTTTATTTAAAAAATGAAAAATGTTTTCTTTTTTCTATCTTATAGCTGGGATATTTTTTATTTTCAGGTTTACTCAAAGCAAGGAAAAGAATTTGAAATCAATCTAGGGAAACGACGCTCAGTGAGATTGGGGTCTTATCTAGACCAACCTGCACTTGAATAGGCGTACGCCCTTAGAGAGAAATCTTATTCTGATAAAACAAGACTATAGCTCTGTTAGGGGTCTTTATTTGAACCTTGCTGTTTACTCCCTATAGGAGCTATAGCTTTTGATTTTAGTATTCCTTCATTATGATAAGCTAACCATTATTTTGTTATGTGAACTACAACTGGGCAGGTTTGTTTACATCTAACAATCTAGTGAGGACTCAAATTTTGTACAAATTTAGTCCATAAATGGCTACTTGTATAATCATACATCAGTCTGGCACTCTCTTACCTATTCAGGATAAATTGTGCTTCTCTTCAACAGGAAAATCATTCCTAAGGAGAGAGAGTGTTTAAATTCTGCTAGAAAACTTTATAGCTAACAATGCCTATAATTATTGATCTTGCATTTCTATTCAGAAATCTCGTCATTTATGATACACTTTGACATAAAGAAGTATCTTATTGATAACTGTGTATACAACATAAAGTTATCATATGTCTTCTACAATGCTTGCGCGGGAGCATAGCTAATTCCCACACGTTCTCACGTGACTAAATTTCTGGGTATAAATACCCCGGAAAAGCTCCCTTTCAACTCGTGCAAGCATCGTCGAGAAAGCAGGAGGAAGACATCAAATATATTTTAATCTTACTCAAGTTCAGTAAAAACTCAGGTTCAGGAAAGACTTCGCAACTGAACGAATACCGGTTTTCAGAACAAGATCAGAAGAATCCATGCAGCCTGAAACGGAAACATGTTTCAAACCATGATGCAGGCAAGCCAAAAGCTTGAACGCCAGGTTCACGATCTGCAAAGCCAGCAAAGAAATGTTGCACAAGATGTCATCATGGCAGCCCCTGCTACAACCGACGAGTTCAATGCTGCGGAAATTCGTAAAATGATTCCGCGGCTCGAAATGGCGATCGCAAATTTCCGAGCCCAGCCTAGGGATACGCATGAATTGGCAGCGTACCTAGCAGTACTGAAGGCCATGCCGGGGGAAGAAATCAGTGTATATGTGGCTAAAGACTGGTTTTTAAATATTCCTCCGCCGTGTTGTAACAATCTTAATGGCGGTTACACACAGCTGGCATACTGTAGCTCCACAGTTACCTCATGTAACTGGGGTAGAAGCAGAATATGCCAAGCGAGTGGGTTTGGATTTAAACCGGCCTTTACCTATGGCAACTTACACCTCCAGTTATGGCCCGGAGAATACTCTCGCGGTAAGAACGAATACGAACAAGCCACACCAGAAAAAGAAGAATAGAAAGTAATGGTGTTCGTTGACGTTATTTAAAAAATGAAAAATGTTTTCTTTTTTCTATCTTATAGCTGGGATATTTTTTATTTTCAGGTTTACTCAAAGCAAGGAAAAGAATTTGAAATCAATCTAGGGAAACGACGCTCAGTGAGATTGGGGTCTCATCTAGACCGACCTGCACTTGAATAGGCGAACGCCCTTAGAGAGAAATCTTATTCTGATAAAACAAGACTATAGCTCTGTTAGGGGTCTTTATTTGAACCTTGCTGTTTACTCCCTATATGAGCTATAGCTTTTGATTTTATTATTCCTTCATTATGATAAGCTAACCATTATTTTGTTATGTGAACTACAACTGGGCAGGTTTGTTTACATCTAACAATCTAGTGAGGACTCAAATTTTGTACAAATTTAGTCCATAAATGGCTACTTGTATAATCATACATAAGTTTGGCACGGTCTTACCTATTCAGGATAAATTGTGCTTCTCTTCAACAGGAAAATCATTCCTAAGGAGAGAGAGTGTTTAAATTCTGCTAGAAAACTTTATAGCTAACAATGCCTATAATTATTGATCTTGCATTTCTATTCAGAAATCTCGTCATTTATGATACTCTCTGACATAAAGAAGTATCTTGTTGATAACTGTGTATACAACATAAAGTTATCATATGTCTTCTACAATGCTTGCGCGGGAGCATAGCTAATTCCCACACGTTCTCACGTGACTAAATTTCTGGGTATAAATACCCCGGAAAAGCTCCCTGTCAACTCGTGCAAGCTTCGTCGAGAAAGCAGGAGGAAGACATCAAATATATTTTAATCTTACGCAAGTTCAGTAAAAACTCAGGTTCAGGAAAGACTTCGCAACTGAACGAATACCGGTGTTCAGAACAAGATCAGAAGAATCCATGCAGCCTAAAACGGAAAACATGTTTCAAACCATGATGCAGGCAAGCCAAAAGCTTGAACGCCAGGTTCACGATCTGCAAAGCCAGCAAAGAAATGTTGCACAAGATGTCATCATGGCAGCCCCTGCTACAACCGACATCATCAATGAAATTGATGTGTCAATTTCATTAATGATCTGCAAAGCCAGCAAAGAAATGTTGCACAATATGTCATCATGGCAGCCCCTGCTACAACCGACATCATCAATGAAATTGTGTACATCATCAATGAAATTGATAATGTACACAATGAGTTTCTACTCAAAGCGGTTAATGTCATTCTAAACGAACGCAGCTAAATCAAATTTATTTTAAAACATTTAAAATCTGATCCTAATGTTAGAAATAAAATGGATAAGAGGAGTGTTGAATTGATGAATAAAGAATATTTAAGGAAAGTAATAGAAAAAAATTTATTATCTGTACGAAATGAAACTAGAAAAGAAATATGGAAAGATATTCTTTGAAAAAATAATACGAGATATTAAAAAACAAACTAGACGTGTGCAACTTTACCTTTTACACAAATTAGCACTAACGGATGTATCTGCATTGAAAAAGTGCACGCTTAGTATACATTGTGCATTTCAAATTTCAAAAAATGCTGAATATCATCCTGACATATTTTCGTAATATTAGTTAATTCGTCAATTATCAGTTTATTTTAGAATTCCAAATTAAAATATCAGCCTTTACAGTAAACTAAAAATAGGTTAAAGGTTTTGTTATTAAATGTTACAATTCGCTTTTCACTAAATTTGCCAATCTCGAAAATCTACAATGGCTTCAGGATTTCGCAAAAGTGTGTTGTTGAAATGTTTTGCTTATTTATATTGTATAGACGATAATAGAAAACATGGTGTTCACTCAAATATCAATGTGTATGTTAAAATGTGATCATTGATAGAACGTTGTCGATATTTAATGTTATATATTTTGCATTTGACTTCAATGAGTATAACAGAATAATTCACGCGGAATAATCTCTCTATATATATTGAGAAATGCTTTGCGTGTTTTCTAGGGCCGCTGCTAACGGGCTCCAAGATTTTTCAGCTCCAGCTGCCGATCCGCCAAGGATTTGCTTGCTAGATGGTATAGTCGTATTTGCCGATCATGCGTATTTCGTCTGAGTAAGAATGCCTCTTATAACAGCTGTTTTGCCTATGAACACCCAGAAAGTTTTAAGATACATTAATGTTTTGACTGAGATCAAAAATGATAACAGATACGCCCTAGCTAGTTTTAGTAAAGCCTGTCACTATTACAACAGATGTAGACCTGTTGATGAGAGATGTGCATCACAGTATTATCCTGGTACTCTAGAATGGAGAGTATCTACTTAGCATATGCCTTGATTGACCAATTCACTTCTTTGTTTCTTAAATAGAATAATTTTGTATTACCATAAATGGGCAGAAGTTGAATTACGGAAATTATTTTTTGGAAGCGCTGTTATCACTGATGCGTCAGTGTGGCTATGTGATGCTATCTGTTTGAGTTATAGTACAACATTCTCAGTATTTAATATAAAATGTAGTGATTTAGCAGCCATCTACAGCGATGTAGATTGATTTGAATACAGAAGTAACATTGGTATGATACAATCATCGACTATCCGTGGTTACAATGATATTTGTAACGACGGATAAATGTCATTCCTATCCAATAATGACGAGGGTGTCATTATCGAGACAAAATGGCTACTATTTGTAAATTGAACACAATGAGATGTAATGTCAAGCGAAGTGCTAAATAACATTACTCCCCTAACGCAAAATCAGAACTTGATCAAATGAGAACATGATCACGTAAATGCACAGTTTGTCTTACGCGCGCTTACTCTCACAGTCTCCACCAAATGTCAAGCGTAGTGCTATATAGAATTAATGCCTCAACAGTAAAAGCAGTGATTTACAAAATACAGAAGTTACTTTATTTAATTTGTAAAATTGGTGTTTTACATCTTCCTAGTTGAAATAACAAATAAATTAACAAATATTAACTTCCAATAATTGAAGATTATATTCATATGAATTTGAGCTATACTTGAAGTTCGCGATGAAGAATAGCTTAAATGCATGTTTGCTCTCAACCTTAGAATATATGAGGATAATGTGATTTGGAACTAGAACGGATCTGCAATCATCACACATATATTCATTTCTCATAAAATATAGTTTAATCTGATTTTGTAAAATGTACAATAGATTACAACTTTATGTATTAAACGCTTTAAAATAAAACTGTCCTCCATAAATACTATAATTCCATATAACAAGGAAATTATCAAGCAATATTATCCACTTTCATATGAATTGTGAAGAAGCGTAAAATAAATCCCCATCTTTGAACAGTAATTTGTATGGATGAAAAATTAGAACGTAACGAATTGAAAAAGCGACCGTACTATTTGATTCTGAATAACTACAAGAGGCAAAGATAGCGGATCATTGCGTAAAATAAATTCCAACAGCAATGAATGCGATTTTAATGAAAATAGAAATTAAATAAAGGTACTATCGGATAGAAAGAGTGAGATTCTAATTGCTGTATCAACGAAGTAAGATTAGATGATAACCAAATTGCAAAATGCATAAGATCTAATCACTGGAGTTGACTCTTCTTTATATCTGTGACCCAGCAACAAATATTAGTCCTGTGAATATTTTAATGCTTTAATCACATCAAATGCTTACATATGCAATCTGTAAATACGATAATTTAAGAGCACAATAAAAATTAACAACAAAGACCTAGGACATCTGATTGACCGACTTAGTCTCAACAAAAGAAACAGAAAAATAAATCAAAAGACAATTTGTCTTTTCAATAAGGCAATGTTCTGTATATTTGCTTTTTCGATCATAATTGTTACATTGGGAAGTTAAAATAGAAATTATCAAGTGATAGTTGCTCGTACAATTTGTCTTTCGGGTTTAGTAGCACATTATTCAATGCGCAAGTCATAAATAATAATCGGTCATTTTTATAAAGTTTATATTTCCCCATAAACAAATCGTATAAAACTCAGCGATTTCAAATATTAAACATTTTGCTATAGAACATAGTACTCATTACGCGTTTTAATATTGTCTCCGAAAGAAACCGAATATCTGCTATGAACAACGCCTTTCAGGTGTACACCATATGAGCTTTCTACGTGACAACCAATTTGAGTACTGCAATTTGTAGTATTCAAATAGTACAATTTGATCTTTCCACCCAATTTTGAATACTGCAATCACAAGAGTAAAAATAAATATCCGTTATGTAAAGGCTTACAATGTAAAAAACTATTTTCTCAAATTAAGAAAACAAATTCAACTAAATGCTCCAAACAGTTATTACACCTATTATCCATCGTTTTTCCCGATATAAATATGCATTTAACCATCAAAATAAATTACTACACTATTCGGCACTCCGTTGATCATCACAGTAAATCGCTTCTAATTGTCATTGATAAATTTGAATCTTCTTATTTTTTGAATTATACATGTATATAGTTAATTCATATATTTATAAAGGAAGTGGATTCTTCCAAGCCATTTTACAACAGTTGTATGATATACTAGAGAAATATTATAACCCATATGGAAATGATGCAATCCCATTATGTAAATCATAAGAATCATTATGCGAAGGCATAATATTGGCATCTAAAGATTAAGGTGTACACTATGATAGGTTTCTACTCGACACTTTAAGTTAGAACAAAATAGTCCAAATCTTAAAACATCATTCATAGAAATAATCGATAGAATCAGTCAATATGATAAATTCCCAAATATTCTAAGAAT
The DNA here is from genome assembly GCA_012934845.2 of Pomphorhynchus laevis. NCBI lineage: Eukaryota > Metazoa > Acanthocephala > Palaeacanthocephala > Echinorhynchida > Pomphorhynchidae > Pomphorhynchus > Pomphorhynchus laevis. Next base: position 18,760 of record WNNJ02000601.1, on the reverse strand, counting down.
AAATGTCATTCTAGAATAATTTGGGCAATAAAAATATCACTACTATCCTATCCCTGACAGAAGAGGCTGTTATCAATATAAAGATCGAAGCGAATTTGGATTTGAAAGTAAATAAAGACACAAATATACTGATGTTATTGTCATTTGTTTACATTAGAATTTAGAGAAAAATCAAAAATGCCTCCAATAACATCCGAATCATTGGAGATTAAGTCCGGACATATTTTCACAGGATTACTTAATTCGTAAATTCTTAGTTTATTTAGAATTCAAAATTAAAATATCAACACTTACAACAAGTTAAAACTAGGTTAAACGTTTTGTTATTGAATGTTACAATTCGCGTATCGATAATTGCACTCTCGAAAATCTACAATTTGTCCTTTTACGGATTTCGCATTGTGTATTGTTAAAATGCTTTGATTATCACTCAATCTTCAAAGTGTATTTTTTAATATAATTATGCGTAGAAGGTATAACATTAATATAACAATGTCTTATATCAACACTTTTATATTAGTCAGTAATAATATAAATCACAAAGTGATGCTTTGTATATCGAGTTTTGTAAAATTCTTTCGCGTTTAGTGACAATTTGTCTGTCGAGTTTAGTAAAAGCGCATTATTCAATGCGCAAAAACGGATGATAATTTTAAGTTTTGTATTTTTATGTTAAATTAATACATTCATAACAGCAGTTATTCAAAAATGTTACAAAATCCATTACGATTCTTATAAAAGCGTGTACTGTTGAAATGTTTTGCTTATTTATATTAAATAGACGACAATAGAAAACATGGTGTTCACTCAGATACCAATGCGTATTTTAAAATGTGATCATGTATAGAACGTTGTCGATATTTAATTTGATATATTTTGAGTTTGACTTCAATGAGTATATTTTCGTAAGGAAGCAGCGATTCGGGATCGATTTGAACAGATTCCATTTATGAATAGCTAAGGATAAAAAGAAACCGACACAGACACAGTTTTTTTAATTATTTATTGTGTACTTTACTTTATAACAACGTTTCGACAAAATGTCTTCTTCAGGTATAATTTATACCTGAAGAAGACATGAATGTAAGATTAAATAACCGCCGAAGCGATTTAATAAAGAAGTTAGTCAACCGAGACGCCATAGTTAATCATTGTGTCAAATGCAACGATACCACCACTGATTGCTTCACATATTGTGTTATAGCGGGCAATGTCGATGAAAAAGTCACCCGCAAAAAATTAGAACAACAGTGGATAGGTCAATTGATGTGCGACAAAGGAAAAGGTATCAATATAGAACACACATATTTTTGGCGACCAGACAAATTTTATACAGACAAAGTCTTTTTCAGATTTTATGACTCTAATTACTGTATTTTTTCAGATTGAAAAAGTACTATATTCGGACGGAACGTTTTAAATAAAAAGTCTCTGTTCTTTGCTAGTGTTTATAGTAGTAAAATAATTTTTTGGCTATTTAACACCTTGGATATTATATACCTGAACTAAATGGAGAGTCCTAGCAGGGAGTGTAATTAATCCTTACCAAGGAGAAAACTATAACAATGTATATACATGCACACAATGTCGTGTCCTGTCTATTAAACAGAGAACATTAATTCGAGCTCATCTAAAATTCTTACTTTTTTGTAAAAACAATAACATCCAACTGAAGACTTTGCAAATTATAAAGTATATGTGCGTCCATTTCGAGCTTGCTGATGATTCATTTTCCCTGTCCCTCAAAAACCAATGGAAGAAGACCATAACGAATAAATCAAAACGTTTACAAAAACTGATATTAAAATTCTACAGACATACGTACGGTTCCATGAAGGATAAAGATATATTTGATCATAACCTATATAAAAAACTCGTCATTTCAAAGGCCAAGAAGCTATCATGGAGAACAAAAATAAATATTTCATTTGAAGATATAGATCTAACACCTATTATATCAGTACGAAGATTAAAACGTGAAAGAACAAGAAAATTCATACCAACCAATACTGTAAACCTGACAGAAGACACAATACCACTTGATACATTAAATACTTTAAGTCTAGGATTGAACTTTAATATGATTAAGAGAGAATTTTCACGCTATGTAGTTACACAATCAATTAAAAAATTCTAAATGAGACTTTCACAAACACAACTGAAGAGCAAAAAATTAATTCTCTATGGAGCAGGAAAAGAAATATTTAAAAAATATATATCCTTACCACCAAATTTTGGATATGTTCCAAATATTAACAAAAAACAACATCACATATTAAAAAGTTTAAAAGCAAGAACCGATATTGTAATTAAAAAGGCCGACAAAACTAATGATGTTGTGATTTGGAAGAAAAACGATTATATAAATGAAGGAATAAGACAATTATCCAGCTTATCTTACGAGAAGGCACAAAAAGATACATTTCAAGATATTCAAAAACAAGTTGTTGACTTAGTTGACAGATACATTAGCAACAAATTATTAGATACAACTGATCGAGAAAAACTAATAACGGCAAATCCATGCAATGGTCAATTTTACATGCTTCCAAAAATTCACAAAAATATAACACCTTGTGTCGGAAGACCAATAATCAGCAACGTAGGCACAACAACTGAAAAACTGTCTAGGTATGTTCACGAGCTACTAAGTCCATTAATAACTAATGTAAATAGTTATATAAAAAATTCAAAAGATTTTATTGAGAAAGTTTCAAAAGTAAAAACATTTAATACTGATATTCTATTGACTTTAGACGTACAGTCATTATTTACTAATATACCAGCTAACGATGCATTAACTGCGATTAATAAGGCAATGATAAATAATAATTGGATTGAGAAAAAACGAAATTTTGTTGTAGAGTCACTAAGCACTATTTTGAATGGAAATTATTTTAAATTCAACAATCATACGTATCATCAAAAAATGGAACGGCCATGGGAACGCCAGTAGCACCCATATTAGCTATACTTTATGCCGATTGGTATGAAAAACGGTTTCTACAAACCTTAAATGAGCAACCAATTGTATGGCTAAGGTATATTGACGACATATTCGTTATATGGCGTAATGATATAACATCATTAAACACAATGATTCATAAGCTAAATGAATTTGGGTCGTTAATATTTACCGCTGAAATAAGTCAGGAAAACACAAAATTCTTAGATATGTCACTGCGGATTAACAAAACTGGCAAATAAGAAATACCAATGCACAATAAGATTGTGTCTAATAATATATTACACTCAAAGAGCGGTCATTTATTTTCAACAAAGAAAAACAATGGAAAACTAATTTAGAAGAATATTTTATCTGTGTAACACAAAAACTGAAAGACTAAAATGGATAAATAAAAGACGTTTAGATTTTCAAAACAGAGGTTACAAAAAGAGAAATAGACGTAGCACAAAATAGAGCATATATCAAGACGACAAAATCAAGACAAAATCACGACACAAAACAAAATGAAAAAATTATAATATCAACCTTACCATCCAGGAGCACAAAAAAATTTTCGAAATATTAAAAACGACATATCGATAGCGTCTATCGATACGGAAAAGGGACTCGAAACGATTTCGAGCATTCTGTCTAAAAACGAATTTTGAATGTAGAGTAAACGACTAATTGAATCCCTCAAGCTCAATTATGAATCAAATACGTTCAATTTCAATAATAAACTTTGTAAACAGCTCCAAGGAACGGCGATGGGAAGCCCAGTTGGACCGTCTTACGCAAGTTTATACTTGTCTGAAGTCGAGCAGTCATTTATTGAAAAACAAATGCTGAAACCGAAAATATGGCTTCGCTATATCGATGACATTTTCTGTGTATTACTGGATGCTTGTACAAACGAAGTAACTGCATGCTTTTCAACTGGTTTAGCCATACGCATGATACGTTTGAAAGAATCCTGGAAAGAAGAATACCTCGAATAAGCCCGCTACATGCACTACAATTAACTGTGTGTACGTTGCAACCTGTGTAATGTGTTGTAAGCAGTATGTCGGTGAAACATCAGCACAATTTAGCATCAGAATAAACAATCGCCGTTGTCACATAAACAAAAAACAAACACAGATGACGCGGTAAATCACGCAATACAACACGGTGTTACTGAAAATATCTAGCGCTATAAATATACGATTATTGAAGGCAACTGAGGGGATTCTAAGTTACGCAAGGCAAGAAAAGCTTATTGGATTAGCTAACTGATGGCTGTTGTGCCATTTGGATACAGCTGCTAATGATGTAATGGCAGGACATAACATGAATCCACTATAGGTCATTTAACTTAATGTTATTGTTTTTATCTATATGCCATTCCCAAAAAAATAAATTGAATATTTCTTCGATATTTCGTTCGCTAACCGCGGACATTATCACGAAGTATCTGAAACAATAAAACAAGTTATGTTACAATGTATGAAAAACAAAATCATTTTGGACATTCAAATGTGGTTGGAGGAACTTTGTAGCGACAGCCTCTCGACAGTCTGAGATCTCCTAAGACTTTGAGGAAGTCTTCAGAATATTCTTTACAAGCTGTTCCTTAACAAGGTTACAGATTAATGCGTAAGATTACGTTTATATTGTCAACCACACTTCATCAACTACGAAACACCTTGCCTAGCGTCGATGTTGTGACTCCCCAACCCATGCCTGTAGTAAATCTAAGTAAACAGAATATTTCTGAAAATCAGTTAAAAATTTTAAGGAAAGGCCTTCAGTTTGGAATCTGTGAATCATCACTGAAATTTAGTGATTCAATATCGGTTACCGCAGAACTAGAGTTACTTAGTCAAAAGGTTGTAGAAAACTTTGAGGGACATCAAAATAAACAATTGTTAATACACAAACTTACTGGTCTTAGACATCATATATATAGGACAAATGTGAACAAATCAATTCGTTCCAACATCTCCAGAGCTGAATTGAACGCTTTAAAAGATCTTCGTGATAACGATCAAATAGTCTTGACTAAAGCTGATAAGGGGAATTGTGTAGTGCTGTTGGATAGATCTGCTTACAATTAAAAGATGTTGTCTATTTTGGGAGATACATCCACATTTGAACCTTCTTTAAGAAATACTGCAAAAGCGTGGCACGTGAAGTGGTAACACTACTTAAATACTTTGCTTCAAAAGAATTGATCACGCGTGTAGAATATCTCCAAATGTTTCCATCCGATCCTCTTGTACCTTACATGTACGGTTTGCTCAAAATCCACAAGCTAGACTGTCCCTTACGTCCTATTGTGTCAATGAAATGTGCATTTAACTATGGTGTTGGTAAGTTCCTGTCAAGTTTGCTAAAACCTGTTGTGATGTCAATTCCTACAAAGTGCTAAATACTACTGATTTTGTTAACAAATTGAGAGCACTAAACTTAAAGCGGATAACGTATGTAATTTTCACATTAGATGTGAAATCACTATTTACAAATGTGTCAGTAAATGATGCTGTAGACTTTGCTATATCAAGACTCGGATACCCTTGGACAGATAGTGAACATTTGGCTAAATGTAAGAGATTATTCCATTTAGCATAAACAACGAACTTTTCCTTTGATAGCATTATATATAAACAACTTTTTGGTGTTGCTATGGGATCACCAAGCGCCCCCGCCTTGGCTGACCTGTGCATACAAAAGTTAGAGGAAGAAGCTATAAGCCGTTGTAATATACGACCTATCGCATTTTATCGTTACATCGATGATATGTTTGTTATTTGGCAAGAAAGTCGTGATAAAGCAGATGATTTCGTCAGAATTTTCAATTCATTGAATCCTCGAATAGAAGTGACAATTACCTGGCCCTCTAACGAGTTCTTACCTTTCCTAGATTGAGAAGTTTTGACCACTGATATCTCCGTCACTAAAGTATTCAGAAAAGCCACAGAAACTAGCTTGTATATTCCTTGGGACAGCAGTCATTCAGTATCAACAAAACTAGGTGTGTTTCGTGGCTTCTGTTGAATAATGGTACTATCGGATATAAAGAGCGAGATTCTAAGTGTTGTATCAACGAAGTAAGATTAGATGATAACCAAATTGCAAAATGCATGTGATCTAATCACTGGAGTTGACCCTTCTTTATATCTGTGACCCAGCAACAAATATTAGTCCAGTGAATATTTTAATGCTTTAATCACATCAAATGCTTACATATGCAATCTGTACATACGATAATTTAAGAGCACAATAAAAATAAACCACAAATACCTAGGACATTTGATTGACCGACTTAGTCTCAACAAAAGAAACAGATAAATAAATCAAAAGACAAACATAATCTACAATTTGTCTTTTCAATAAGGCAATGTTCTGTATATTTGCTTTTTTGATCATAATTGTTACATTGGAAAGTTAAAATAGAAATTATCAAGTGATAGTTGCTCTTACAATTTGTCTTTCGGGTTTAGTAGCACATTATTCAATGCGCAAGTCATAAATAATAATCGGTCATTTTTATAAAGTTTATATTTCCCCATAAACAAATCGTATAAAACTCAGCGATTTCAAATATTAAACATTTTGCTATAGAACATAGTACTCATTACGCGTTTTAATATTGTCTCCGAAAGAAACCGAATATCTGCTATGAACAACGCCTTTCAGGTGTACACCATATGAGCTTTCTACGTGACACCCAATTTGAGTACTGAAATTTGTAGTATTCAAATAGTACAATTTGATCTTTCCACCCAATTTTGAGTACTGCAATCACAAGAGTAAAAATAAATATCCGTTATGTAAAGGCTTACAATGTAAGAAACTATTTTCTCAAATTAAGAAAACAAATTCAACTAAATGCTCCAAACAGTTATTACACCTATTATCCATCGTTTTTCCCGATATAAATATGCATTTAACCATCAAAATAAATTACTACACTATTCGGCACTCCGTTGATCATCACAGTAAATCGCTTCTAATTGTCATTGATAAATTTGAATCTTCTTATTTTTTGAATTATACATGTATATAGTTAATTCATATATTTATAAAGGAAGTGGATTCTTCCAAGCCATTTTACAACAGTTGTATGATATACTAGAGAAATATTATAACCCATATGGAAATGATGCAATCCCATTATGTAAATCATAAGAATCATTATGCGTAGGCATAATATTGGCATCTAAAGATTAAGGTGTACACTATGACAGGTTTCTACTCGACACTAAGTTAGAATAAAATAGTCCAAATCTTAAAACATCATTCATAGAAATAATCGATAGAATCAGTCAATATGATAAATTCCCAAATATTCTAAGAATAAATGTCATTCTAGAATAATTTGGGCAATAAAAATATCACTACTATCCTATCCCTGACAGAAGAGGCTGTTATCAATATAAAGATCGAAGCGAATTTGGATTTGAAAGTAAATAAAGACACAAATATACTGATGTTATTGTCATTTGTTTACATTAGAATTTAGAGAAAAATCAAAAATGCCTCCAATAACATCCGAATCATTGGAGATTAAGTCCGGACATATTTTCACAGGATTACTTAATTCGTAAATTCTTAGTTTATTTAGAATTCAAAATTAAAATATCAACACTTACAACAAGTTAAAACTAGGTTAAACGTTTTGTTATTGAATGTTACAATTCGCGTATCGATAATTGCACTCTCGAAAATCTACAATTTGTCCTTTTACGGATTTCGCATTGTGTATTGTTAAAATGCTTTGATTATCACTCAATCTTCAAAGTGTATTTTTTAATATAATTATGCGTAGAAGGTATAACATTAATATAACAATGTCTTATATCAACACTTTTATATTAGTCAGTAATAATATAAATCACAAAGTGATGCTTTGTATATCGAGTTTTGTAAAATTCTTTCGCGTTTAGTGACAATTTGTCTGTCGAGTTTAGTAAAAGCGCATTATTCAATGCGCAAAAACGGATGATAATTTTAAGTTTTGTATTTTTATGTTAAATTAATCGCGAGGTGCACTTTTCACCTACGGTGAAAAAGGGGGTATTTTTCACCGTAGGTGAAAAGTGAGGTATTTTTCACCGTAGGTGAAAAAGGACATTTTTCACCGATACGGCTGGGTGCACTTTTCACCTACGGTGAAGTATTTTTCACCGTAGGTGAAAAAGGGACGTTTTTCACCGATACAAACCAAATTTTAATTAAAAAAATTTACCCTTAAATATGAATATTGATTTAACAGACTGCATTATAAAAAGCAATAGAGGTAAACCAAAAATTGCTTACCAGGGATATTTTTATAATTTCAAAGAGTCTACTGCAGGAAAAAAGATTTGGAGGTGTAATAAGAGAGGCTGCAAGTCTCTTTTGAAAACAAATTTGGAAAATGTCTTCCAGGAAAGTACCTGCCATGACCATATTATGGAGGAAATTAAATTTAACAAAGTTCTAATCCAGAGAGGGGTTAAGGATCGAGCCTTGAAGTCTACAGAATCAGCCAGAAACGTGATCTTAAACGTTTTAAAAGAAAATTCAAAGCTCCAAGTTCCTATTGATCTCAAAAATATGAAAAGGTTGGTAAATGCGACAAGAAAAGCAAACAATTACACCATTGTTCCAAATTACGACATCCCCGAAGAGCTGTTTTTTACAACGGAGAATAAACAGTTTTTATTTTTTGATAGCGGGATGGACGATATAAACAGAGTTTTAATCTTCACAACAGAGGAAAATTTAAAACATTTGGTATATTCAGATGTTCTGATATGTGATGGCACATTTCGAAGCGCACCAACTTCGTTTTCTCAAATTTTTACTATACAGTGCAGGATAAGGAATATGTTTTTGCCGATGATGTTTTGTTTCATGAAACATAAAAATGAGACGTCTTACAATTCTATTTTCGAATGGTTAATGTCGAAAAATCCAAATGTGGGATCTAATGCTAAATCTATAATTCTCGATTTTGAGCAATCTAGTTATAAATCGATCAAAAATAATTTTAAAAATTCCCAACTATACGGTTGTTGCTTTCATTTCGGGCAAATTATTTGGCGAAAAGTCCAGAATCTGAAATTCGCATCAGAACTTATTAATAATGCACCAATTAAACTTCAAGTCAAGATGATTTTGGCATTAAGCTTTGTATCTTTAGAAGATGTTTCACTGTATGCTGACGAATTAAGACTATATATTGTGGAACAAAAATCTTTAGATGTTTTGAATCTTTACGAATGGTTTGTACGTCAATACATAAACAATGAAACTGGCAACAATCATATTTCTTTTTGGAATGTAAAACTCCGCACGGAAAACGGTATTCCGAGGACAACGAATTCGCTCGAGGGTTACCACAGACATCTCAATACATTAATAAACATAAAACAGACTTCAATAATTCCCATTTTGAACGAGTTGAAGAATGAACAAACGATTACTGAGAATAAATTATTTTTGTCCTTATACAAAGATCCCGTCCCAAGAATTGATACCGTAAAGGACCTGCTCTTAAAATATAATGCACTGCCCCCAGTAGATTATTTAAAATATATTGCTTAAAATTTTAATTGGAAGCTAGATTAAATAAAAATTTTTTTTCTATTTTTTAATTAAATTTTGGTTTGTCTCGGTGAAAAACGTCCATTTTTCACCGTAGGTGAAAAACACCCCCTTTTTCACCGTAGGTGAAAAGTGCACCCAATCGTCGAGTTTAGTAAAAGCGCATTATTCAATGCGCAAAAACGGATGATAATTTTAAGTTTTGTATTTTTATGTTAAATTAATACATTCATAACAGCAGTTATTCAAAAATGTTACAAAATCCATTAAGATTCTTATAAAAGCGTGTACTGTTGAAATGTTTTGCTTATTTATATTAAATAGACAACAATAGAAAACATGGTGTTCACTCAGATACCAATGCGTATTTTAAAATGTGATCATGTATAGAGAGTTGTTGATATTTAATTTTATATATTTTGCATTTGACTTCAATGAGTATAACAGAATAATTCACGCGGAATAATCTTATTCTCTGCTGAGAAATTCATAAAATCAATATCACTTATTTCATTAAATTCGGTACTTTTCAAAATCTACAATTTGTCTTTTTACTGTTTTTGTCAAAGTATGTATAGTTAAAAAGTTTTATTTTTAAAGAATTATGATTCCTTAATAATTATAAATTCGTTAATATACGTATCAAATATCTTATTAAATGAATTAATTTATTCGTCGAATTTTTATGATAGCTATTTTTGATTAATCGATTAGGGTGTGAATTTATAATTTAATAAGATTAACCAAATAAATAAACAATATTTTCATTGATAGATATTTACATTTATCAAATATTTTAAATTAACAATTGAACAAAAAGGTGAATACATTATTGGAGAAAGTTACACATTATAGTATTTGGTTACTAACTAAGATATGTGATCGCATGCTACATTATTTTAGTTAATAAATTAAGGAAGTGAGCGATATAACACGTGCTGTCCTGTAAAGCCACCTTTCACTATTTTTTATATCTTTCAATATTTGTTATTGTTATAAAACTAACAATAAACTAAATATCATTTTTTCATCTTATTGTCCAATGATACTTTCGATGTGCTATTCAATTGTTCAGGGCGTTAACGCCCTGAATAATCTTTATTTTATGTTGTTTGAAATTTCTGATTCTAGTTGTCACTAGCGAAATATCAAAATATTTTTGTCTTTTAACAGTGTTAAATAAACGAGATAATCAAAGAAAACAAATCTAAAATATAGAAATGTTTACATTTCTATATTAAATATACATATTTAATATAAATAAATCTAACAGATGTTCTAGTCACAGGAATTATGCTGTTTATATGATATATTCTAGTAGCTGAACGTCTGAATTTCACCGATGAGATCCAATAAACGTGAAAACTGCTCTGAACTGTTTCTAAATGCGGAAACTGTTCTAGAAGGGTACAGATTTAAGCACTGAACTGTAAATCATTCCGTTGAGTTTGTGAGCTCAGACGAAATCCATACTCAACAAACTGAGTCTGCATGGAACCAACTGAAATTAGGCAATGGAAAGCGATGGGGTACACATCGATCAATGATCGACTCATATTTAGTCGAATTCATTTGGCACAGACGTCACCGAAATGATAATGAATTAGAGTCCATATTCGCGTGTCTATGAAATTTTAAGATATGCCAATAATTATAATTATTCTTTAAATATTTGAAATCATTGTGCACTATTAAAAAATTATAAGTAAAACGTTTTTTTGAATATGATAGTTTAGGTCAGATATAACAAGCTAATCTATTGATCAGAAGAAAACAATGAAAATTCTATTGAATGCAACCACATAGTTTAATCACATATTTATCCCCCTTTCCTCTCCTCCGTTTGATTTCGCTGACCATCAATAGTTTGAGACCACATTCACTATTCCAGTAAATAATACCTTAACTGTGTGGGACCACCGAAATCGAGGGCAGGAAATGAGAAATAAAAGGAATAATGAAGATCAGTGGCAACAAAATGGATTCAATATCTTATTCGGGATCGATTATTCGACCAAAATTAAAATATATTTAAAAATATGCATATTTTGAAACATTTTGAATAACTTTTTTCGCTAACAGAAGTTAGCAGAATATCAATAAATATCCTATTTTATTTGATCTAGCAATAATTCTTTATTAATTCAACTATTTAAAAAGTTTTGAGATATTTCAGATCAAAATTACTTTTTGAACCAAAAAATATTTTTTTTCGTGAGCAAAGAAAAAATTTCAACTCATTATATATTAATGAGATTTATGAAAAATACTTAAAAGTAATGCACGGATCTTAACTAGAAAGGATAAACAATTTATATTTAACAATTATTTTTGCCCTAAACAGTGAATACACAGTAATTAAGATTTTAAAGATTACATTTGTGGAATTCACAGTAATTAAGATTTTAAAGATTACATTTTGTCGTTAAAAATGTGAATAAAAAAGATATAAACGACTTTCACTGACTTTATAGCCTAAAAAGTCAGTGTGAATAAAACGTATACTTTATCGGTAGAAAAATCAAATAGGAGAAAGTTATAAACTATATTATTTAGGTTACTTACTGAGCATTCGAATGCTAGATTATTTAAGTTAATGGATGAAGGAATGAGCGATATCGCACTTGCTGTTTTGTGAAGCCACCTTTCAAATTCCGTGTTTTAGATGTAAGGCTGAACAACGGATTGAGGAGAGTGTGCTTAGCGAATTCCTTTTTGAAGTTTACTAAAATTAGAGGTAGTCGAAGTTATGTAGCTACCGGGAGACACTGATGAGACCACTATTTAGAGATGAGTAGACGAAGGTCGAAAAGCCCTATTGGGAGTTAGACGTCGGTGTTGTACCACTAATTCTGGGTTAAGCTTCCCAAAGAGGTTTTTAAAAAGCATTACAGGTTATAGCCTTATTCATATTTTTATTTAATTAAAAACAAAATGTGTCCAGTTATAAACATTTTATGAGTGCTATTTTTTCAATTCATCGGTAGGGGTGAATATATAAATAAAAAACATTAATCGAACTAAGAATCTTTATTTTCATACAAAGATATTCGTTAAATATTTCATTTTAACAATTGAATCCAAAAAGAGATTTCTTCGAATTTGCTGCAACAAAGCAAATTAAATTGACCAAACAGTAGCTTCATTAGTTAACGTTTTAACAGAAAATCTAAAAATGAAAGTCGTCTAGTGTCGTCACGGTTAAAAACACCAGCGAAGAGGATAATGTAAGAAAAGATTTATAAAGAGTTCATTTCTTATCGCTCATAAACGCTAAAAATCGATAAAATCGGCATAGCATTTAAATTATATATACCTGCTTATTTTAAATTTTATATATTGTTATTGGGAAAAATCGCTATATATAATGATATATATAATGATATAAAATAATATACACATTACATTTAAAAAAAGATGTAATGGCAAGTTTTGAGAAAGTTGCTATAGAACAATGTTTGTTTCAGCAACAAATCTATATGGAAATACAATTCTGAAAAAATATGTGAATCCAAAAAAGGATGAGAAGTATTACAATACACAACCTATACATCTAATAAATGCCGCCAAGTCATTACAATCATTTAAAGACATTGTTGTTAAAAAGGCCGATAAAGGAGGCAAATTAGTCTTATGGGACAGAAATGAGTGTCCAAGAAGGACTAGGTCAACTCAGCAGCAATACATATTTGGACATTGACACAACAGAACTGAATACATCAAAATAAAAACTAATCTTATGCTGAATAAACATATCGGACTTGGAAACATAGGCTTATCTACAGCGGACAAACTACGATCAAGTTGAACTGGGAAAGGTACATTTTATATGTTACCAAAGGTACACAAAAATCCAATTACCTTCATCGGTAGACCAATTATTAGTAGTTTTGGCACACATACTAGAATGATCTCACATTATCTTCATAATGTATTATCACCACTGCTAGCATATGTCCCATCTTATGCATCGAGTGGATTTTTTTTGGCGAATTTACTATTGGGTGCGCACGACTGATTGCACACACGACGGACCCTTTTTTCTGCGACTCTCTCGAGACGATTTTAGCTTTTACGTAGTGCTTTAATAGGCGAATTTTCTCGTACGATTTTCTTGCGATAATATCGGTAAGTGGTTTTGTGGTGACTTTGTTTTAACTTTGTTTTAACTTTTTCTTATAATTTTTTCTTTTGGTTGTGTTTGTCTTCTGATTGTTTCTAAGTTTCATTTTTAATAGTTTTTAACTAAATATGGAATCGATAATGCTGTCTCCTACCAGACTTGATAAATATATTGTTAAAATCAACTGGCAATCCATGATGACTAGGGACATGTTCAACCTAAACATGATAAGGCGTTTTATCCAACATAATAGTTCTATAAAACTATTTAAACGAATTAGGTTTAGTGGTTCATATGCCATTGTATCTTTTTTTGAAGTAGATGTAAAAAACCAATTTATATCTTTTTTGCCGATTCTACCGATTTTTCGGTTATTGACATATCCCCTAAAAGAAATGTTATCATAAAATTTATTCCGATATTCGCCGAGCATAGTGAAATCTCAATGTTTTGCTCTGAAATTGGTGTTAAGATGCTTAAAAAGATAGCTATCTCAAACACACATTTTACAACTGTACTAGCAAAAGTAGATAACGAAAAGATATTTTTAGCAAAAAACGGCCATGCTCATTTGTTAGGACACGAAATTAAGATTGTTGAAATGGATGACCACATATACAATAGTTTTAGGTTTCCCCTATGCTTTAGATGCCAAGAATGGGGTCATTACTCCCGTTTATGCCAGAAGAAAGTAAAGTGTGTACACTGTGCAGAATCACACAACTCCAACACCTGTACTAATAGACACACCCATAAATGCGCAAACTGTGGGGAAGGTCACAAAGCATACAATAAATCTTGCCAACACTTCCAAAATTACATACTACCATATAACTTACAACATAATCAAGAAGTTAACTCCAACATATCATTCGCATCGGTTGCATCAAAACAACCCATTGTAACAAATGCAGATCATAATATCAACCAACACCCCTGCAAAACACCTACTAAACATAGTGATGCTAGTAGGGATATGAATTCTATTAATAGTCGATTAGAAAAACTATCTAAAGAAATAGAGCAAAATAAAAATTATTGTCAAAAAGAACTCAGATCAATAAACGATGAGTTGGACAATATCACTGATAAAATTATTAATCTAGGACAGAGGTGGGCATCTACGGCCTCGGAGGCCGCATGCGGCCTCCGAGCCTAGTTTATGCGGCCTCCGAGCATTTTTCAAAAAAAGGCAAGATAGAAATTATCATATTAACAATGTATTTTTTCTCTAATTTTTTATTTAGATACTTTTCCTTTGAATCTTATCATTTTTTGATATTTACAAGAAAATTTTTGGTTACCCCATCAGATGTCATCGCAAAAAAAGAGAAAGATAGATTCAGAGAATAGAGTTTTTAATATAGAATGGGAATATGATTACTTCTTTGTTCAGAGTAAAAACGGGATGGTGTGCTTAATTTGTAGAGCTAACTTAACAACGATCAAGAAATTCAATGCAGAAAAACATTATGGCACGCATATCAATATGCCAATATGTAGACTTGATGGTGAGTGTAGAAAAGAGAAAATTCTAGAACTAAAAAAATCAATCAAAAAACAACAAACATTATTCAAGAATATATTCAATTTGGGACTTTTACAAACAAAAGCGAGCTATTTGATTGCACATCTTATGGGTAAAAGAGGAAAGCCATATTCCGACTCAGAATTCATCAAAGAGGCCATAACTACAACAGTAAAATGCATAGATCCAGATAAAGTTGAAAAATATGAGAATCTTGCGCTCTCTCGGCGAACAATAGTCAGTCGCCAAACCGATATTGCGAAAAATTTACAACAAAAACTATCTTTTCTCTTAGCAGATCCAAATGCATTCTATTCATTGGCTATTGATGAGTCAACTGATTCTACTGACTCTGCCCAATTACTCATTTTTATACGAATCGTTGACAAAAATTTCAATCTACGAGAAGAACTATTAGGTATGCAAACTCTAAAAGGGCAAGCTCGTGGAATTGACATCTTAGAAAAAGTGCAAGATCAAATTCAAAAATCAAAAGTCAATCCAGAATTTCTAGTGAGTATTTGTACTGACGGTGCTCCTTCAATGGTAGGAAAAAATTCGGGATTTATTGCAAAGATGAAAGATATTATTAAACCACTGGAAATTCGTTCCTTTCATTGCATATTACACCAACAAAATCTTTGCATAAAATCCGTTTCATTGGGATCAGTTTTCAAGAAAGTGAACGAAATTGTAATTTTCATTCGTTCAAACGCAACAAGACACCGCCAATTCAGATCAATGATGGAAAATGACGAGTTTCACGGCAGTTATGATCTCTTATACCACTCAAGCGTTAGATGGCTTTCTGAGGCAAACGTTTTGAAGCGAGTATTTGATATAAGAGAGAAAATAATTCAATTCTTTTCAAATCTGAACAAGAGTTGCGATCTTTCAAATATTTATTTCATAATCGACATGTCATTTCTAGTTGATATCATGATGAAGCAAAGAGAGCTCAATCTTTCTTTACAAGGTCAGAAAAATAACATTTTTGCTTCTTGGAAAAAGGTGAAGGCATTTCGTGCAACCATCATATTATTGAGAAACCAAATCAAGGACAAGCATTTTTCAAAAATTCATTTTACATATTTGCACGAAGTTACACGTCTGAACTATCCGACAGCTGAAATGCTTGAGAATTATGAAAGATATTTGACTGATCTGCACACCCAATACCAATCTCGATTCAATGATTTTGACGCATTTGAGTCAGAACTGACGCTTGTATTTGAGCCCCATCTTGTCGAAATTCATAAAGTAGAAGAGGAATTTCAAATCGAAATAATCGAGTTGCTGAATGATAATATTCTTATCAATCGCTTTGTTCAGAATCATGATATCTACGATATATGGCGCTTCGCATCAAAATATTCAGCCCTACAGAAAAATGCTCAGAAGATATTGACTATATTTTCAACAACTTACTGTTGCGAATCTGCATTTTCCCACATGACGAAGATAAAATCATCACAAAGAACATCTTTATCAGACAATCATCTTGAAGAAAGCCTCATTCTGCGAACAAGTAACCTAGAACCAGACATTGATCAATTAACACAGGCTAAATATAAAAAAAAGTTTGGATCAAATGAATGAATTGATTCTTAGCACCAAGTGGATATGATTCTGTTTTTATTACATATTTTTTCAAAAAGATCGAATTAATTATTTCATACTCATGTGGCCTTTTCAATTTTTGGAAACTTCGATTTGGCATTTTGATGCTCAGCCCTCGCCCACCCCTGATCTAGGATATGGAATGGATAAAGTTGTACAAGTAGTAGAAAATCTATCAAACAATCAAACGATCTTTAGCACCCAAGTGATATCTCTCTTAAAAGAGTACGGACTAGAATTTAAATGCACCACATCTTCAACGAAATGAACAATAATAAACTAGCTATCGTCTCATGGAACTGTGCTTCAGTATCAAATGCAGCTCATCTTTTAAAAGAGGGATGCTTTAATGTAGTCGCTTTACAAGAAGCAAGAACACAAATAGTTCTATCTGATGTATTCCTAGAATATACTTTATTTCACTTAAATATTAAGAACGATAGCCCATTTAACTTGGCTATCTATATCAATAAATATTTACACCCTTCTTTAATAATGTCCGGCTATAACGATTTCTTTTCATTTCAAATAATAAAAATTATTCTAAACGGTTCAGCATTTAAATTTGCAAATGTTTATATTAAGAGTAAGGCTAAGTCAAAAAAAGGTTTGTGGCCTAGAAAATTTGCAGATGAGATTAGAAATAAGTTTCAGTGGCTAATTGATAATAATTTGGATTTCATTATAGGTAACTACAACGATAACTGCGGAGTCAATATAATAAGATGCATTAACGATAGGTTTACAGTAGAACTTCCAAACGAATATACTTTTTTTAATCGTACAAAGAAATGGTTTTCCACTATCGACTTTGCAATTTTAAACAGAGACAGTGCTATTGACATTGAATGACGATGTAACATTCAACCAGAAAACTCCATAATAGGTCACTGCATGGTTGTATTTGAGTCTAAATCAACCAAAACATTTTTAAAGACTGTATTCGCTCCTAATTTCACCAACATTAATAATTTTAATCAGTCAGTAACATTGTACTTGTATACCTCGTTAGATCGGTTACATTGTCAGGAGTTTAAAAATCTTCTAGGTCCCCATCTGGATAGTGATAATCCAAAGTTTAAAGTTTCTCAAGTCGCCTCTGTAATAAATAATTATTTTAATATTAATTTTAACCTTTCTACTCTATATATCAATTCTGAAATTTTATCAGAAATCAATATTAATTTTTACACAATTATAAACGATGGATTTCTTTCGTTCCTTAGAAACATTGATGTAATCCACCATAAACACACCAACGACATTTCATTTCTCTTAGTGAATAATATTCTTGAAGGCATAAATAAATGCTTACTGAATGCATCCGACACTTTTTTATATAAGCAAAGATCGATAAACCGCAAATATTCAAACATCAAAATTAAAAAGTTAAAAATGAAACAAAATTTACTAGATTTATGTGGAAATCTTGAGGAGGCGCATAGGATTCAATCTTACATAGAAAGATTGCAATATAAGTTAATTCTAACCAATGAGATAAAGAAGATTAAATGTTATAAACCGTTTTCCAAAAATTGTTGGAATACAGTACATCGTAGAATATTCAGAACTTGGAAAACGGCAGCATCCCGTTGGATCTCATCAACATCTTTTGACGAAGTCCAAGAAGCTATAAGAACAAAATTAACATCTAACGCTGAAACCTTAAATGACGAAAAGATGCTAAACAAATATCTAATTTTAGACTGTATTAATACATCATTAGGCATCGATATATCCCATAAGGATATACTAGACGCATTTCCTAGTAATTCGAAAGTTTCAAGCAATGGAATGTCATGTCCTCCGGCTGCAATAAAACTTTTAAGTTTAAAGAATAAAATAAGAATAGCCAAGCATCTAGTAAACTGCTAACTGTCGGAGCATCTAAGCATTGGATGTGGTAAAATGATAATTTTACCAACAAATAAATTTGTCAATAATAAAAAGGATATTCGTCCAAACACAT